>DWUN01004793.1:0-10417 GCA_018249975.1 Passova gellias | reverse complement strand
GGGTACTGCTGGATTTTTCTGATTTAGAATTTCTAGTAGTGACTCAGAGTCTGGATGTGTGCCCGGTGCATGGCAATCGGCTCAACAGCTATTCCATTGTGGGACTTAAGCGTAACTGGTGAAATGTGGGGGTGTACTATACACTCCTCTGCCTACCCCTTCGGGGATTATAGGCGTGATGTTTACATTATAATGTAATGGAATCAATGCAACACGAGACAATCTGACAGAGAAACGTTTTCACATGGTACTAATTGTACAGATATTAGATTGTATAAAATGCATTAACAGTATCTAGTGAATAGCAACGCTCGCCAAATAGCCAACATTTCATGCGCACACTGCAACTGTACTCAAATATGATCACGATTTAAATTCTCCAACTGGCCGTGTTTGTTGTAAAACACGACCGACCGAAAAGCGCAGTAGCGTATTTCAAAATTGTTCAAACACCGATAGATATTTCAATTAATGTTATCTATGTAGATAAAATCTATACGAGTAAATAAAATTGGAGTGTCCGTTTGTAATATTAAAATAACCGCCTTTTACTAAACGCATACGTATGTATACACGGTACATATACGGTTTAAATGATAAGAAAGATAAGATATGTACAACATACGATACAATACTTAAATACATATTTTTACACACTGTGATAATTCCGTTAGATTTTATTCCCGATGTACATTCCAGATCGATAATGTTCATTACATCATTAATATTTACTATATAGGTACTAGTATTTAACGATGTCCCGACTGGATAACTCTACATACATTAGTTTGTACATAATGATGTACCGACTTAGTTTTTCGTGTTATGCACAGCACATAACTCAGTCTCAAGTTTAGTTACAATTACCCGCGAAAACGCTTCCCACGTTAACTACAGCTTGAATAACAAAGTTGTTGCCGTCTAAGTTTCTCGAGTTTTATTTGTTTACTGCGCAGTGCAAGATTAATGATAGTTTAATATATGGTTTACTGATTCTGTTTAAATTTAATCTAGAGTTCAATTTATTGTCTAAAGATCATACGGAAATGTGTTTAATTTAGTCAAATCTGAAGCAATTTGCTATATTAACATTGACTAAGCTCTACTTTGTTTTGTGAATTAATGAAGATTAGACAAAGTGTAATAATTCAAAACTCTCTTCATTACAGTCTTTTGTTATTGGTCAAATCAATTAACGCGCAATTTCATTGAAATAGATGAGTATCACCAATAATTGGCCTTTGCAATCCTCTACGATGTGTCGTAGTTAATTAAAAATCTTAAGTACAAGAACATCAGTCGTCGGTATATCGCGGAATGATAAACAGCGCGTTTTCTGTCGCAAGTGAGTTTCATCTAGCGACAAAACGTAGATTGTAAACTCACCGGCATGGTTTGACTTCCGTGCAGACTGGTGATAGCTGCTTGCGCCTCTTGGTGCGAGCTGAACTTCACGAACGCGCAACCTGCAACAAATTGAAAAAAAACATTAAACATATTCATTCCCATAAATCACCGACTTACATGAGAGCGTAATTTAGAAAAGACAATTCAAAAAGTTCGACATCGCACTTATCAGTAACTAGTAGGTACAAACAAATAATATTGTATTTATTTTACATTTACAATTGTTGGAAATAGGGACCCATTTAAGATATTGTCTTAATTAATATAAATTGGTGTACCATCTAGATGAGCAGGTTACCTCATGATGTTTTCTTACACCGTTACACCGACAGGTACATACTTTAAAATTATAAACGCACGTAGCGAGTCAGAGATGCATGCCAGGCTTTGTATCCAGACCCCTCCGGTGTAAAAGGCTGAAATCAAACCACTAAGCTACTACAAGCAGTATTTCATCGCTCACTAACATCCGCGAGAGAGAGACGGAAAGATTAAATTTAATTCTTTATTGTGCAAATGTTCACTTGGATGTTTTCAAAGTTAAATATAAATAATAATCCAAAATGGTAAAACGATTTCAAAATTTAAAACCGGGCATTGATAACGGCAAGGGCCTACAGACTCAGGTGTGAGAACCCGAATGTTCTGTTAGGAGAATTAGGCTCCATTAGGTCGGATACTGAAATTTTATTGAAGGACCAATACCATTGCAATAGAAAATAACAGCAAACATAAAAGAAGCTAATGCCAAAAGTCACACACGCTTCAATAAGATTTTTTTTATGACAATTCACAAATTATTTTGGGGTCTATTCGCATTGGGCTCCGGTACACTCAAGTATACCGGGAAGCAGATGTTATAATAAGTTGTAGTCGTTAAGAGCGACATCACGTGTGCGACTAAGCCCCAATAATACACATACAAACAGCACTTATACTAACATACATATGCTATCTGGACTAATGTTCTAACCGCCCTACTCCTTCAGTACTGTTGCTAATAAATGCTAACTAATAGTTTCATTCATACAGTCCTGTCCTGTTACAGGTTAGTTACAGTGATCACTAAGTACTGGAGCCTGCTTGTTCACTGTTCTCTTCAGATAAAAATCTCTCTTCCATACATCTGTAACTGGGAGGGCGGCGGCACATAGAAAAACAAAAGAAAATCGGTCACAGGTATACCGTAAATCTTGCCGGCGAATGTACAATACAAAAAAATATTTGAATGATGTACATTACACGCCGTAAACAGAGATCAATTCAACATTCATCCGTCACTGCTATCCAGCGGCGGGGTGGATGCATGAAAAAAGAGAAATCTTAAACAGCACCGCCCTGTGGGATTATCGTTCAATTTTTCAATAACAAGCTGTCAGAACGTAACGCTGCGGTCGGAGGTATCGGTCTTGGTGCCCGCAGGTGCGAAAAAGAGAGAACGGATCCATTACAGCCGAGCGGGAGGGAGGCGGGCGTCATGTCCGCTTAATGACGACTGATGGATCCGTCGCTTATGAAGATAGGATTACCCGTAGCCCGAACCTTGGGTGTAGAACTAAATCAGTTACCAAAATTCGCCGTGATCTTTTAGAAATATTAGATCTGTCAGGTGCTCTCCGAGGCGGGTGGAATAACGAAAATTAGGAGGGGAAAAAAAAAACCTTATTTTTCGGGTCGTTCCTTTTCCCCGTACTCATAATCCGCAGTGAAATTTTTTTCATAGCGTTTCGTTTTGTTATTCAGTATCTGTTGCGCGGGATAATGCGTTATGACATCTGACGTAATCCACATTTTGCTTGCTCATTGATGGGCTGAGTAATATGTCCTTGCTGAGTAATGTATCATGTTTTATTTTCAGCCCGTTTTTTTTCATTTTTCCTTTAATCAAAAGTGGAGAGTTTATTATGTAATTCTATTCACCTCGCCCACACTGAAAATCTGCGTTGGTTTGTTTTGAAAATTCCATTGATGAGTAATCCATTGTTTTCGTGGGTAGGAATTACCTACGAGAGCATTCATGTCGTGTAAGCTAAATGCTGTCTAGGTATTACAATTACGCAGTCCAAGCTTTCTATATCGATTTCGTGTTGTTAAAGTGTTCGTTGGATATAATTTTTTTTTAAAACGAAGATCCAACCTACTTTTGCTCGGTTGCCCAACAGATACTTATTCATTTTTGCTATGAAAAGCGCCAAAAATGTGTGTTAGAATTAACGAAAACTAATAAAGATATCTTCACGTATTAAACATACAAAAAACCTTATATTCAGAAATTATTTGTTTCAAAAATTGGTATTCGGTCTTAACAATAATATTCTAATTAATCATTTCGGAATCGTTCAGCAAACAAAACTACAAAAACCAAAATAAACAGGATATTTTATTATCAAACTTCGATATTCAAAATCGAAACATTCATCAATGAAACACAAAGAATATCTGGCGTAAACAACGTTTTAAGCTTGTTTGAGCCAAGACTAAAGCGGAACAAAGCCGAGAGTGTTAAGTTCACGACTTCTTATTGGGTCCGCGCTAGTCGAAAATCTGGGGATAAAAAAATCTACAAAGAAGTATATTTTATCTGACGCGCTCGAAGCTTGCACGATTACATTTTATTTCTCGAAAGACTGTGTAATTTTGGGCTTTGATCTAAGACTTATCCTATTATATATAAAAGCTTTATATAAAAACTGGACTTTTGGTAAAGTCGGAAGAGAAAATACGTTTTAATACAAACCAAACGAAAAGTACATAAAACAAAGAAACCTAGATAATTTTGGTAAAATCGGAAAAGGTGTAAGAACTTTGGCACTAAGAATACTAATATCTTTGAAGCAAAATCAGAACATACTGACGTAAGTATAATTCAATATCAATATTAGAAGACTGAAGAAATATAAAGTCGTGACTGTTAAGTTGACGATTCTTACTTGATCAGCGCTGGTAGACAATTTCGGAATAAAAAGTATACAAAGAGATCTGGCCGGTTTGTCTGTGGCGCCCGGAGCTTGTACGAACATACCCGATTGGTTTTATTTGTTAGAAAGCCCGAAGTTCGCTACGCCATTTAAGACTGATTTGCATTCGATACTTGTCATTACGTATTGTCATTGTCTAATATTATATCACACCGTGTATTATCAGCTATTTGGAGTGTATTCTGTTTGTAGAATAATCTGCTTTTTATTTATAGACTTTTTGTATCCTTAAGCAGTCATTGGGACAGGTTAAGAAATTCAATTGAGATTGTTTGATTACTTAACTACCATATTCAAAGGATGTTTGAAACAACAAAATTCTTAAGTGCAATTTAAAATAAAATGGCAGTACAAGCTGCACGATGAAAGCCAAAATAACGTATAACGCGTTCTTAGTGAAGGAGAAACGAGGTTAATCGTCATTAAAAAAGTTAACGAGGACTGTGTTATGAGCGGAGTAGTAAAAGAAGCCATCGCTGGGGAAACAATTTGACCGTTCGTAATCGGCGGGGCGCGACGCACAGGCGCCGGCCGCGCGTTACAATAGAACACGATGCCATTACGGTAACGTCAGTTTGCAAGTGAGAAGTCAAAACTTCGCCGGCAAACATGGAACTATTTACGGCTTCCATTCGGCTACGTGTGCTGCGGAGTTGGATGCAATTTGTTAAGCCTTTATCGGAGCGCTGGGTCGCACGCACGCATTGGATTCCTTTTGCTATTTACGCTCGACGATCGCGATCAGTCGTTGGTTATTAATTTGGTCGTGATGTGTCTGTTTTGGGTGAGACACATTGTTCTACGGAAGTTTCACCCACCGAAACCTCCAAACTCCGGATTCTCTAACGCTCCGGTCCGCTCCGGTCTCCTCTAAGTTTTCATCCTATGTTGGGTCGCTCTAGATGAGCAACCCATACCTTTTAGTGCTTACTACAAGATGCGGCCACATACACAGGACAGTTAGAGCTGGCTGGACGGTTGAAGCTCCCACTTCAGTTGCCCGCAATTCTGAAAGTTTCTTTAAGACAGGCAGAAGATATTATAACTATATTCTAGTCCTGAGCTAACGGGACAGAAAGCCATATATCTACCCGTTGATCGTTGCAATAGGAATTAATTCAAGTCCCCAATCCTTCGAGGCGTGTTAAAATCGTCTCGACCCAACGACTAATCGCAGTCGCAATGACAAAATTAGCAGAGGCTCTGCAAGCGCGCGGTGCGTGGAGTTGCAGGTAACTTGGCCGCACGCCAAGGACGTGTTTTCCTGTTGCCGACGAACTAGCAGATCACTTTTTATCGCCCAAAGGCCTTTATTGCCGACCGATAGCGGGGCTCGCACAGAAATGTTTTCGTGTCTCCCGGCAAATATTATTGAACAGTTTATGTATCGGTGGTATTATATTTTAAAAGTTTGGCACTTGCTTAACGATTTCTAGTTCAAATATCGCACGCCGCTCGGATAAGGTGGTTTATGTGTGATTCTACGATCGGATGTGAGTTGTGTTCTACGTAACGATGAATAGACGCCAAAGTTCTTAGCTCCAATATCAGTTGCATTAGTGAGCGCAATGAATATACTCGTATTATTATCTTTTCGTATTTATCCTATACTATAAGTAATTGCACATACTGGCTGAGGCGGGGAACATAAGCCTCTGAAATAGGCGCGTATGTACGAAGAGGGTGGTGAACCTGGAATGAGCGCGTCAATATGAAGATAATGATATTTAGTGCTCTCTGTTACTGTTTGTCTTGGGTGGGAATCGAACCCACGACCTCCGGTTATACAATCAGGGTCTCTAACCACTACACCACAAGGCTCGTCAATTATCATGCCTTTACGTTTGTCGACAAGCAGTAAGAAAGTTAAACATACGGTCGTTATTATAAATCAGCTCCGCACATTATCCATATCCATTTTACGTTCCCATTACACTCGAACGCTTGTTTGCGTATTGGAACGCTGTTCGGCGAGTTACCGAACTCGTATCCGTATGTAGATGAGCGGGGATTATGTAGTCATGACATTTTTGCAAGAAACTCGCGTACGTACGTCGTAGTTGTCGGTAACGACCACGTTACGTACGAACGGTGTGAGCGTTAAAGTTAAGGAATTTAAATAATGGCAAGTGTTTTACGTATGTTTAGCGTTCAATTGGTGTTGTGGGTAGTAATGACTGGGAATGACTACGGGTGAGTGGAGACTAAGACGAACCGATGTCTAGGTGCCATGGTTGTGGTTAGGCAACAATAATATTTTCATAATAGTAATCGACAAATTTCAACACACGGCTGTGTGATTCGTAGTAAGGCAATTAAATGCCTGTTTTATAGCAACTATACACCGAATAAAGACACAGTTACATGAGAATCAAACCTACGACCTCCGATTTTGCTGTATCAACGTTCATAAAGGTACATAAATGAAAATAAATTCCGAATTCAAATTTTCGAAACACGAAAAAGGTGAATTCACTTATTTGCAGTTATACAGTAAGCTTAGAAATGACAAGGGTGTAAAGACAATTATATTTCAGTGTAATTACTTTTAAAAACCGCTTTCATGTCGGTAGGGCGTTGTAGGAAGCCTTCGCCAACAGAAACTTACAAGTATGTACTTCACGGAGGCCGTGTTGACGCCGGCGGCGTAATTTATTGTTCTTGTGGCTAATTATAAGTGACCCTCAACATTAGAAGTGCATTAACAGTTCTTTTACTACTCTGTGTTGCCATAAATTACAATCAAAAGTCTCGGAACTTCCAGAGAACATTATTTACGCGACATGAAAAATGTTTAACAACCGATAAATTAATTTTAAAAAAATCTACACATCACGTGCGAAAGTGATTGTGCATGTTTGTTATGGTTTTACGTCAAAACTGTATGAAGTTTGTTGTTTGAAGTTACTGTTTGAACTGTTTGTTTGAAGCGAGTTTGTTGAAATTTGCTACCGAAACTACTTTGTTCCTGGGAAAGGACATAGGGTATCTAGATTTCTTTTCAAGCGACACAATGTTTAGAACTTCTTTCGAAGTCGCCCGGTGTAACAATGAATAAATAGGAAATTTTCACTCCTTACATATCAGATATTCTTTTAAAGGGTCTAGAAGTACCCGATTTGAAGCCCGAATGAACTTCGTTTGTCCTTGCAATGAATGCATCCAATGGGCTGCTGGGCCCAATTATCTTGGACAACATATTTATTGTCTGTATAGATAATAAAAACGAGAATGTGTGTGGGAGGGCTTATTAAAGGGCATATTGCGTTTTTCCATTCCATTTTTAAACTCACCAATAACTTGGAAGGCGAGGTTGCCATTCGGCTACAAATAAGGCCGGAATGCCGACAGGAACATCATTTCCCTTTCAATAAGCGGCAAACGTCCCGCTTCCCATAGTTGAGTAAAACAAGAAATTACACACACACACTGACGCACGAAAGTTGATTCGTCAACTTGACGTTATAATTCGTCAAAGGCGCTTTGACGTTTATTTTTTGTAAGCCAAGCGAGTCTTACTTTTGGCATCTGTCATCTTGTGTAAACACGAGTGTGGGTGTACCTTTAGAAGAGTTTTTGAGATGACAAAAGAACGTTGACATTTGCTTTGTTGCGTTTATTTTGTTTTTGAAGTTCTCGTATGCCTAATGTGGTACACATAAATATTGTGAAACATGAGTATACAAGAATTCGACTTCTTTCTGCCTTTGTCGGCGAGGCCATAGACTGTAGCGTGGCGGAATGCTCTATGGGTCTATACATTCCCATTCTAAGACGGACGAGAACCATAGTTCAGAAATGGTTAGATAAAAAGGTTGATGTTCATGATGATTCACATTTTTAGATTTGAAATCCAAACATACTCATATTTGTAGCTTCTTCAAAAAGTCCTAAATCCCCTCTTGGAGCCCAGAATAGCTCTGTACCATCCAATCTTTCCGTAGCCTACATAACAAAAGTAATAACTGGAAATTCATTTTATAATCCGAACAATTCAAACGATTGTATAACTTTGACAACTCAAACATTCTCTGTAACGTCGATGGAACAGAGCCGGGAACCAATCCGAGTAATTATCGGGGCTTCGTCGGTGATTTTGTTTACAAACGCGAATCAATATTAGAAACTCGGGCCGCTGAATTTCGTAACAAACTCGAGATAGAAGACGATTTTGTGGCTAATGTTTCAAACGTTATCAAACGCTCTAGCCGTACCGTGGTTACCAATTTAGCAATTTCTATAATTCTCTTGTCAAAGTGGTCGTGGATTCTAGTATGATGGCATCGAGATCGAGTTCTTGGCTTTGCGAAGGTTGTCGCTTTCTGCGCTATATAACACCAGTTTCAGCACTTTAAGTATCTACAATGTTTCTATATAAACTGTTGCTACTAGTAAATTAGGAGCTAATTGTAACGTTTAGCGATTACCTTTAATTGATGATTTCAGAAAAATTAATTTCATTACCTCTATTAAAAATGTGGAAAAATCCTAACGACAGATGGGTAGACAGATACTTTTAGAATTGTACGCTTATACTAAATCATTTCAGTAATTAAATACTTACTTAATCCTTTGGCCTAGTTATCTGGGGTAGGTCTTCGTCTCAAATGTTCGATGGCGCAATGCTCTAGGTCTTGAGTTACTGCTCGTCAACTCCTGCTTTAGTTTGTCAAAGACTAAGTAAATCAGTAATAATCGAATTAGTAACCAAACAGGTCTTTTTAGGCGTTGATTCCTCGACCGCGGTTGGAATAGATGAAGCAATTACTGGAGCTTCGTCAGAGATTTTGTTTACAAACGCGATTCAATATTAGATCCTCGCGCCGACGAAGTTCACAGGAATAAGTTCGAAATGAAGGATTCGCTTCCCGCGCCCGCCGATCCTAACATTATTGAATTTCCAAACTATATCACCTATGAACGTCATATTTGAATTTTCATTCATATCTTGTATAATTTGAAGATTCTTGTAACTGAGAAATATTGTTCTTAAACTTTATTACAACATTATGCTCTGTGTTCGTTGGATATTTTACTATAATTATTATTGAATTAAAGCTGTTATAAAGCTGTGATTTGGAATTCAGCCTCCCAATCCGAGGGGTCTGGGTTCGATCTTGACACGCACCTCTGATTTATTACGTGCGTTTTATAAATACCATTGCCATAACGGTGTAGGAAAATATCGCGAGGAAACCGGCACACCTTAGAGATGTTATAAATTATATAATATTTTCTTAGGTGTTTGAAGTCTTCCAGTCCGCAATTGGTCAGCGTGATAGTTTAAGGCCTAAAACCCTCTCATTATGAGAGAAGACCCGGTCCAGCAGTGGACCAATGAACGGGTCGCAAAAGAAATACAACCATTGGCATAACAAAGGGTGAACTCAATTAAAGCCTACCGGCATTCTCCACCAGTCAACGTTGGGTCATGGAAAAATTAATGCGAACCGTTTGTGTAATGATCCAAATACATTCCAACAATACTCTCGCGACGCACGCGAAGCTTCGGTATCGAGACGTACGAGTACACACCCACCAATTCGGTCCATTTCGTCGTACTAAAGTCACAAAGGAGTTTCGCGAGACTGAATTTCTCTTGCTTACAACTGAAACTTCCTAATAGAATTTTACGAAAACTAACTTCGGCCGAGACAGTGCGCGCCGTTTGAAATATCTCTACGGATCGTCCGTTCGCTCGCGTCGACTCCTCCATCGATGGGATCATTTGACAATCTCGTACGTGTTACAACGCTTGTAGATACTAGCGGGATCCTTTGTTTTATTTGTACTTTATACGTGATGAACATTTGCAATTGTTGGAAGTATTTTACTGTTTGGTTTGATGACATTGTTTATAGGACATATTTAGTTTTACAGAGTAATACTATAGTACATTATAACGTAACATCGCGCCTGTAATCCCCGAAGGGGTAGGCAGAGGAGTTTAGTACACACCCCCACATTTCACCAGTTACGTTTAAGTCCCACAATGGAATAGGCGGTGAGTCTATTGCCATGCACCGGGCACA
>DWUN01004792.1:0-10420 GCA_018249975.1 Passova gellias | reverse complement strand
ACTAGCAGGTGGTCGTCGTCAAGAACAACACCAACAACATACCGTCACGCCAGGTCCCTAACGGGACAGCAGAAAACACCGAGTGCCAAATATCTCTGTCCTTGCATACCTAACGCGCTTCGTCAACATACATTCTCTTCATGCATACACGCCTGTTTCGGAGACATTATATCCATATCCATATGATATGGTAATCGGAGCTATCCCGTTGGAACAGAGGGCGCAACGTCGGAGGACAGCGGCGCGCCTGACCTGAACGAGCTGTGCGAGCAGATCCGCTCGTCACTGGAGGCGCGCGAGATCATCGAGAAGCGCGCCGAGCCGTGCGCGCCCGACGACGGGCTATACGGCCAGCTCAGCCTGCTCACGCACCTCGTCAAGCACCCGCTGCGATTCAAAACCTCTGAACGGGGCACGGCCACCTTGGAAATGGTGCGTTGATATTCTTCTTTTAAAAACATACGATTAGTCTATTGAATGTTATTTTCATACATTTCACTTACTGATATATTTTCAGTCTGTAATGAGAGACGCTCTCTTTAGCTTCGATTTTTCTACGTTATTCGTGCGTTAGATATCGGTAGTAGATAATAATGTGTTGGATGACAAAAATGTTTAATTTGTAAAATGCTACATTTGAACACTGTTCACACTAGCTACGATAAATGGTATCTAAAAATGGACAGGTGTTCGGGTTCCTTTTCGACGTGCCGAATCCGGAGCGCCGCAACCTGCCCAAATGCAAGTCGCAGAAGTCCCGAGCGGCTGCCTACGACCTGCTTGTGGAGTTGGTCCGCGGCGCGCCCGACAACTACATGGTGCTGCACAACAAGCTCATGGAACACCACAAACCCGGTACGTCGATATGGTATTGTAACTTACTAGCAATACTTATCAAAATATTCGCTTTACATTGTGGTCACATGTTAAACGTCTTTAAGTCATTCGATTTCGTGAAACAATGAATCGTATAAGGCTACGGCATAGAATAATTATAATAAAAATAAAATACATAAACTTTTGATGAAAATAGCCCATAAAATCACTCCAACAGCGTCTGTTATTAGATAGATGGGTTCTATATTCAGGTCCGTCGTCGTCGTACCCCTGGGACTACTGGCCGGCGGAGGAGTCGCGCTCGGAGTGCGGCTACGCGGGACTGACCAACCTGGGCGCCACGTGCTACATGGCCTCTTGCATGCAGCACCTGTACATGATGCCGCAGGCGCGCGCCGCCGTGTTGTGCGCCGACCCCGCGCGCTCGCGCCACGCCGCCACGCTGCACGAGATGCAGCGCATGTTCGCCTACCTCATGGTGACCGCCTTGCTTCCACTGTATTGTCCACGTTGGCCACCAAGGAAACTCGCATTCGCCATCATATCATTCCTGTAGTCAATAATCTCACATCTTTGTAATAATACGAATGAAACTGCTAAGTGCTTGTAATTGATTATAAATTATGATATAATCAGGAGAGCGAACGTAAGGCGTACAACCCGCGCAGCTTCTGCAAGGTGTACCAGATGGATCACCAGCCGCTGAACACGGGCGAGCAGAAGGACATGGCGGAGTTTTTTATCGATCTCGTGTCCAAGCTAGAGGAGATGACGCCCGAACTCAAGAAACTCGTTAAGACACTGTTTTGTGGTGTTCTCAGTAACAACGTCGTGTCGCTCGTGAGTACACCTTAAATATATACTGTCAATTTTGAGAATCATATAGCCGTAGCTGGCTTATGGTAGGGTCCAGTTAATAAAATGTTTAATGGTTAATAAAAATAGGGTCGCCTTTGACTACTATCTCATCTGATGGTAAATAAGGTGCAGTCCACAATGTAGCGGGGTTGCCTAAAAAATGCTTATTAAATTTGTTGTCACAAATGATTCCAATTTATAAACATCGGGAAAAATAGGTATATGTTGTAACATAAGGGCGTGTGTCCAGGACTGCCCGCACGTGTCGCGCACGCTGGAGGAGTTCTACACGGTGCGGTGCCAGGTGGCCGACATGCGCAACCTGCACCAGAGCCTGGACGAGGTGACGGTGAAGGACACGCTGGAGGGCGACAACTGCTACACGTGCTCGCACTGCTCCACCAAAGTGCGCGCCGAGAAGCGGTCTGTACCATCGCCACGCATGCACTATTCGTAACTAATCATTGATATACACTCATAGCTCCGCGCCAGACCGGCTAGTAATAGTATGCGCATTAGTATTCATATACAAGCCGAAGGGGTGGGATAGTTGATAATCTTACTTGTAATCATGCCACAACACAGAATAAACAAATGTTTGTGCTTGTCATACAATGTTTGCCTTCCCTGCCTGACAGTCAAGTATTTATTTAACAATTTTCGTACACTGGAAAGTTAAGTAAGTAAGTTAAGTATTAACTTTAACTTAGCGTAAAGATATTGTAATTGTAGCCTGTCCCTCCAGGGCGTGCTTCAAGAAGCTGCCGCGGATCCTGTGCTTCAACACGATGCGGTACACGTTCAACATGCTGACGATGCTGAAGGAGAAGGTCAACACGCACTTCTCCTTCCCCATGCGCCTCGACATGTCCGGCTACGTCGAGAAACATCTCATGCCCGCACAATACCAGGGTATATATATTTGATATTATCGTTTATCCAATAGATTCGCATTGTGTGATACTCCAACGAAAATGCAACCATATCGAGTTCGAATCTAATTTGAAGCGGGGAGTTTGTTTTCATTTATTCCTTTTCCAAATTTTCAAAAATGAACCTAGAAAATAAGATACTGATATTGGAAGCACAAAGTCACTATTTTTGTTTAATTGAAACATTACTAAACATTTCATAGAGGAGAAACGCAAATCGGAAGAACTTAAGAAAGAAAGCGAAGGAAACAGTTCTCCTGAAGCCGAAGAGAATTCCGACACGGAAGAACACTACGAGTGAGTGCTGCACATGACGTGTTTTAACTTAATTTACTACTGTAAATTAAGCTATACATCTGTAAATACTGTAAATACTGTACTGTAAATTAGCAATACATCTTAAAGAGACTGCGTAAGACTACACTGCAATAAATCCTCTTAGTTATATCCGTGTAATCACTTTCCTGTCAAATAACTTGCTCCATCTTGGGTATGTTTAAGGAATCATCCATTAATTACGTCACACAAATTTCATGATTTTCTAATCCCTCCACCGTGTATGTCGCTGGAGAGCACATCTGTGAGGAGTCACCCTCTCTGGTGTGACCTCATATATTTCGTAAGCGATTAGCCCAATTAGCTAGCGAACTCCGGTACCCGGCATTGCACATATATCAAGACCCGGGGTTTATATCGTTTCAATTGAAAGAGCGCCGGCAGGTACGAGCTGATCGGCGTGACGGTGCACACGGGCACGGCGGACGGCGGCCACTACTACTCGTTCATCCGCGACCGCGAGCACGAGCACGCCGACCGCTGGCTGCTGTTCAACGACGCCGAGGTGAAGCCCTTCGACCCCGCGCACATCGCCGCCGAGTGCTTCGGCGGGGAGATGACGGTCCGTAAGCACCCGCCTACACGTGCACTTTCACTATTCATAAGATAGACAATACAAATAAAAAGAGTACAATTTTATAGAGCTGGGTCGGTGTTACCGCAAACCCGGTATAGAAAAAATCTAGTTTTCATTTGACATGTAGATTGAAATGAGGATAAAGTTGGCACATACAATACTTATAAGCATTTTCTCCTTGCTGTGGATGTTTATGTTATCTCTTTTGCCGTAACTCGCAACTAGATGCGTTGCGATGCATCAATTTTCACTTCGCTCAACCGATCGCTATGAAATACTTAGATATATGTACAAAAAATATTTGAGTATGGGAAATATAATTGATTTTATACATCCTTTGTTTAATTATTGGTAATTTCACATAATCAATAAAATTAAACCATTTATTAACTCGAATGGATGTTTGCAAGGATTTTGTAGTGAAATATGTTTGAATTTCCAAAGAATACTCATTTAGTTATAGACGTATTTAGGCGTTACCTATTATATTAAATAAGAAATAATTGTAACTATTTATGTGTTTGCAGAGTAAGACGTATGACTCGGTGACGGATAAGTTCATGGACTTCTCGTTTGAAAAGACGAACAGCGCGTACATGCTTTTTTACGAGCTCAGTCCACCGCGGCCGCTGCGGGGCTCCGACAGTGGACAGCAGGAGGAAGCACAGGTATAATATATCTTATAATACATAGGCGGCTACTAGTAAACGGTACGTAAGAAATTTACTGAAATATCAGATTTGCAAGGACAGAGATATTTATTACTCGGTGCTTTCTGCCTACCCCGTTAGGGACCTGGCTTGATTTTATGTTGTTATTGTTGTGGTTGTTGGTGTTGTTGGTCGAAGTTTTTGAACATAATAATTTAAAATGCATTTGTCGAACCGTTCGTTAGTCGTCAAGAGCGGAGGAGAGCGGAAGCGCGGCGCCGGAGCGGCGCAGCGACGCGCCTCCGGCCATCACGCTGCCGCCCGACCTGCTGCAGTGGATCTGGGATGACAACATGCAGTTCCTGCACGACAAGAACATCTTCCAGCACGCCTACTTCACGTGCGTATACCAAATGCGCTCTCTCTTGGAACGAAGCTCGATATATAATAGAGATGTTACCTCGCTTACAACTCGTTACTCGGTATACTCGCCGATTCTACAACTCCTCGTAATCGGCGGAGTAGCTCGATTCAAAAGTTGAATAGGTACTGTTGAGTTGGTTATCATGAAGACTTTTCGGAATTAAAAGCGCAAAGATCTTACACATACTCTTTCTGTGGTCATCGCGGTCTATGCACATCAATGTCCTGTGTCAATTACTTTAATCTAACGATTAAAGGCATCAACGGCAATTTTCTACTTTGAAATAAGTTTATACACGTTTACGTAATGAAACATCAGCGCACGAATTTTATTGATGTCCTATAGATGTGTTGTAGACGATTATGGACAACTAGCTTTGAGTTTGAGTTTAACAAAACAGTTATTGTATCCCTACTTTATTATCTTTCATAAAAAATATTCTTTTTTTCTTAAAATGCATCCTATGTTACTTCTAATACCTCCAAGAATATGAGTACAAAGTTGTATGATGATCGGTCTAGTAGCTTTCGCGTGTTCATAATGAGTAGGGATTGCAAATGCATCGTGTGCCGTTCCCAGGTTCATGGGCCAGATGTGCAGCTCCGTGCCGCAGTCGCTGCTGACGCTGCGGCCCGAGATCACGGAGGTGGCGGCGCGCCTCTCCACGTCCTTTTTCATAGAGACCTTCATACACGCCAAAGAAAAGGTACGCACCCATCTTCGTCTCATAATAGTACACTTTATTTGTTCACCATTTCAGAAGTAATAAGACAAAACAAACAGGTACTATACAATGGTCCTGTCGTATCGTCGATAAACAAAATAGCTTCTACATTATTTCTCATCATGTATGGGACCGGAAACAACACTCAGTTTTTTTTATATTCATTTGTGGGTCTACGATTTGAAGTAAAATTTTTTGTGTGTCATTTCTATAGCATACTTTATGTTGTGTATTCATTTTTTAGCCAACAATGGTATCATGGGTAGAATTGGTAACGAAGCAATTTAATTCATCTCCAGCGGCGTCCGAATGGTTTCTAGGGCACATGGCGGACGACACGTGGTGGCCGATGCAGGTAAACATGAGTTCTATATTGATACTCCGAAATGATAAACTAGAATTTCAACATTTCAGCCTATTTATTTTATTATAGTCAAGCACCTTAAAGCTGATGCATCCCTTTCCCTCGGTTTTCTAACATAGCTTCTCTTTTTCTCTCTTAATTTCAATTAGAGACAGTTTATATTTCTTTTTTTAAGTTGTCTAATCCGTTTATAAAGGTTTATCATGATTACTTTTTTTATTACAGGTGTTAATAAAATGTCCGAATCAAATGGTCCGACAAATGTTTCAGCGGCTTTGTATGCATGTTATACAAAAGCTAAGGTTAGTGAACAGTTTTATGTAAAATTTAATTCGCGGCGACCATTCAGCCCTCAAGAGTTGCGACGTCTGTGACCAAACTTTAATAGTCTGGATTCTAATACTAATTGCACTTATACTAACTAAACTAAGGTTACTTACTGGCAGTCCTATTATTAATAAATACTGACCAATTAATATTCTTATTAACACCTTTAAGACCTGAAATAATTCTCAATAACAGTACTATTAGCGGTTAGCTATAGATGTCTATGTGCCGCTGTGGCCACTTGCAACTGCTTCCCGCTCTTTAACTGCTCTCATCACATAAACAACTCGCCAAACTGACAAGAAAATGAAATAATTAATCTCTTTTCTACTTATTAAAACTGAATTATTTTTCCAGACCTAGTCATTGTGCCTTGTATTTGCAAGGTATGGAAGGCGACGATAGTAGTCAATTCGGAGAAGCGAGTTGTGTTACTAGATTTATAAGAATGTTGTTATCTCTGGTGAGTTATTCAAATATTTTTATTCTTTGATACATATTTTTAATGTTTAATTTTAATAGTTCAAATTAACTTTGCACACTGATTTACTAAATGAAAGTAAAATCGTTTTTTTCCTACTGTACGGTGGATAGCGTTGTATTTGGTATTGACATGTTTTGTAGATGGAGAACGGTGCCCGGTCGCACTTACGCCACCTGACGGAATACTTCAGCCTGCTGTACGAGTTCAGCAAGATGGGCGAGGAGGAGGGCAAATTCATGTTACGCATCAACGCTATATCCAGCATGGTCGGCTTCTACCTCGGACAGAACTCTACTACTGTTAGCGCAGTTAGTATCGATTGAGGTTCTGAGGAAATTGTAAAGAATATTCATTATATCGAACGTATTTTACGTGCCGTTGTCGATATAATACGATGGTCTTAGAATAAATGTTATTCTAATTAAAGCATTTATTGTTGTCGCTACATTCATGGAATGTCGTTGTGCACACGAGTACGTGCACCGATTTCTTTTTATATTTCGGAAATTTCTTTCTTTCTGTACATCGGAACGGATTATACCGTACGGAAAATTATTTGATTGCATTTATTTTGAGTAAATCATTGCATGTTTATACGGTCGTTCAGGCAGAGTCGCCGGTGGAAGAGGCCAGTGGTAGCGGCGGTGGCGGCGGCGGTGGCGGCGGTGGAGGCGGCGGTGGGGGTGGCGGTGGAGGCGGGGGCGGCGGCGGGGGCGGGGGTGGCGCCAGCGGCGAGGCCGGTGACAAGCTGCGGCCCGGCGCACTGGACAAGATGGTGGCGCTGGTGGCGGGCTTGGTGGAGCGCTCGCGCGACGCCGGCGGCCAGCTAGCGCTGCCTGACCACGACGCGCGCGCTCTCCTACATGCTAAGGTGACCGCGTCCAAACACAATCACTTCTATTTGCAGTCGTGCTTTCTGCGTTTATAGTATCTACCTATACTATCATCCTGTAGAATGATCTCATGTACATGTTTTATAAACTTAGTATATAACATGTTTGAAAAATTTATCTCTAAAGTGTTAGAGTTACAACTATTTTATTCTTAAATTGTGGCATATGGGAAGTGTAGAACATTTTGGAGTTCACCGCTCATTGACACTAATGAACAAATCGGCGGTAAATCAATAGTACATACTAATATTATATTTTGTTATTGCAGGGGTTTCCTTTTGTCTACCAGCAAACGCGGGACTGTTTAAACTTGCAGCAGACGCGCTCGCTGATATTCGCGCTCTGCCGCTGGAACGAGCCACTAGCGCAGAAAATCATCAACATGATCTTTCAAGCTATCGCTAAACATTCCGATGTGAGTATGAAAACTTTTAATGTAATAAGTTCAATGGTCATTTCTATGTTCCTTTTTCAGTTTTATTTTGGTATATTTATAAGGTTGTTTTTTCACGGTTACTGTAGAACTGTGGAGCATTTTTTAAGCTACTAACGCTGCTGGTGGAAGGCAGCGGCGGGAGCAGTAACGGAGCGGGCGCGGGCGCGGGCGCGGGCGCGGGCGCGGGCGCGGGTGTGGGCGCCGGTGCAGGGGCGGGCGCGGGAGCGGGCGGCGGCCTGCCGTGCTTCACGTCGCTGGTGCTGGCGCGCCTGTGGGATTCGGCCGACGTGTGTCCGCACGCCGCGCTCGAGTGGCTCGCGCTTCAGGTACTTTTGTGTTTTTTTAATTAGTGACCCCACAATGTCGATTATGATAAAGGATGCAATGATTAATTGACTTGTTGAGGAGGCATTTTTTTCTTTGTTGATATAGGTTACTTGTTAGGTTACTTATTGTTGAGCTGATACCTACTATTTTGGTAGGTCAGTGAATTAGAGAATTATATGTTGAAGTATACGGGACCCGTTTCGTTGCTAGCACATAGAAAGGTGCGCAACGTGTAAAGCACGTAAGATGGTGTCACTTGTGTTAATACGTGGTGGCGGGCGGCAGGTGCCGCGCAACAAGGCGGCGCACGCGTGGGCGTTGCGTACAGCCGACCGTTGGGTGGAGCCGCAGCTGCTGGCGGCGGGCGCGGCGCGCGTGCGTGCCGCCGCCGCGCTGCTGCTGGTGGCGCTTGTGCCCTCGCAACACTTTCGCGCCGGCTACGCGCGCGCTCGCCCCGCGCCAGCTCACCCCGCCAAGCTGCCCGACACCGCGCACCACACGCTGCATCAGGTTCTACATTTTGCTAACCCAATCATATACATAACTGTATACTTACTCGATCTATTGACAATAATAAAAAATGTGATTTTATACATTAAATGGACGGATGTCATTAGACTAGCTTTAATTCTAAAAACACGATGTTTACATTCTCTAACGAGTCTCAAAAGGTTTTTTATCGTTTATTTGATATTGTAAACATTTATATATGTGGCATTGTGAATATAAGAAGCAAATTATAAACATTGATGCGGTTTCACTCATCTGCTTTGTGTCTACAGGTTTACACGATGTTATTAGGAAAACTCAAAGTAGCTCGAAAGTACACCGACATAGCGGTCCACGGTACCATGAAACTCACCGCTTACTTCGGCGTCATGTCCTATTGTGTCGTCAGCAGGGTGGAGAAATTAATGGTTTGTGACATTTGCCTATCGTAGCCGAACTAAATCAATTACAGATTACAATAATTATTTAAACTCACTTAAAAGTTAATAAAAAGTAACGTAATATTTTTTAACTACTTTACACTAACGTTAACTTGTCGACAGTTCGGACAGTACTTCAACGACCTTTGGGACTTGTACCACCCGGGCATATCGGAGCCGTCGGTGGCGGTGCACCCCAACAAGCAGGCGCTGCTCACGTTCTGGCACGCCGTGTCCGTCGACTGCCCGGAGAACGTGCAGCTGGCGCTGGCTAACCCGAGGGTCACCAAGCACATTGCTTTCAATTACATTCTGTGAGTGGGATTATCTAAAGTCACACGTCAGTCTCTTGCCTCTTCCTCCACCTTTTAGTGTTGTCCGTTGTCCTTTTTTTCTCTTTAGAATGTAGGTAATAAAATAATTTATACATGTAATCAATGCAGTAATCGAAGTCTAACGTAGATCTGTATATATATTATAAACAATTCGATTTTTTTTTTTGATATAACACTTTTATATGACAGTTTGGTCCATATGTGTTTGCAACTTATATGTGTGCGTACGCGTATCCATATTGACGTGTGCGCGTATGCGTGCAGCGCGGACCACGACG
The DNA here is from genome assembly GCA_018249975.1 of Passova gellias. Lineage (NCBI taxonomy): Eukaryota > Metazoa > Arthropoda > Insecta > Lepidoptera > Hesperiidae > Passova > Passova gellias. The sequence goes on along the minus strand of DWUN01004792.1, from coordinate 709 downwards.
ACGGCGAGGTGGTGGCGTACAACCGCGCGATGCTGCCGCCGTACTACGCGCTGCTGCGGCTCTGCTGCCGCCGGTCGTCCGCCTTCGCGCGCATCCTCGCGCAGCACCAGAACGTGCACTGGGCCTTCCGCAACATCGCGCCGCATGCGCACCTCTACCCCGGCGCCGCCGACGAGCTGCTCAGGTTTCTTTCTTATTTTCACCGCTCAATTTGAGTCAGGCTGATTTTGAATCATGCACGTTGTGGCCATGATTGTACTTCATTTTTCCCAAGTTTATAGTACCAAGGCGCTTCTGTTATACAATTGCACTGTGTCTTATAGAATAATTTTGCACCGACTATGCATGGTTTTTTTTCTTTGTCTAATCATTGACTGGCGGAGACTGGCAGTTGACATGAAATTTGCCCTTTGTAATGTAACTTTTCTTTAGTAATGAGCAAAATAAATGTGAGTGGTGTGTAACACGCAGGTTGGCGCGCATCCTGGCGGCGCGCGGCGGCGGCGCGGGCGCGGACGGCATCGACAGCCGCGAGGCCGCCGCCTTCCGTCGCAGCACGCTCTCCGCCTACTTGCAGGGTACGTAGACGCAGTACTAATGTACTTTATTATTAAACTAGCTGACCCGGCAACCGTTGTTCTGCCATATAAATTATAACAGTATTTCTCTACTATATATTATACATATAAACCTTCCTCTTCAATCACTC
>DWUN01004791.1:0-10420 GCA_018249975.1 Passova gellias | reverse complement strand
TTCTAGTAGCGACTCAGAGTCTGGATGTGTGCCCGGTGCATGGCAATAGGCTCACCACCTATTCCATTGTGGGACTTGTGACCGGTGAAATGTGGGGGTGTACTACACTCCTCTGCCTACCCCTTCGGGGATTACAGGCGTGATGTTACGTTATAGATCGTCTGTCCGCCGCGCCGTCCAATCCCAACATCGACCGGTTCAAGGTGGAGGAGCTGGAGATAGAGAACAAGAAGCTCCGCGAGCACCTGGAACGCCTGCGGGCCGCCGGCGACAGCCTGCTCGTCTCCAAGGAAGTCATCAGTGAGACTATCATACCTTTGTGCCGTTTATTAAGCAGTGATAGCCTAGTAGTTTCAAATACAACCGCCAATCCGGTTGGTCTGGGTACGATTCTGGCACGCACCTATTTGTTATTATTGAGTAATAGAACTAAGAGACTTACTAACTGTTGGCGAGACGAATCAGACAATTCTTTAGAGAACTGGCCTGCAATAGCTACCGATCGCAACATGGCCCAACAGAGGGGAGGCCTTTGCCCAGCAGTGGGACACGACGTAGGCCAAAAAAAAAATTTTTCTTTCGTTGACTGCGACCTCTGACTTGTTACGTGCGTTTGATAATTAAAAATTGTAAAATGGGTGTAAAATATATAATATTTTCTGAGGTGTATAAAGTCTTGCAATCTGCACTTGGCCAGCGTGGTAGGCTACGGCCTAAATCCCTCTCATTGTCATAGGAGACTCGGTCCAGCAATGGACCGGTAAAAGGTTAGAAAAGACATGTGGGCTCTGGAACGGCTGAACCGCTTTTAATGGTACTTTCCCACTTTACGTCATGGCTGGTCACTGCTAAGATTCTACGATATATCTGCAAGTGTATTCCTATTCACAGAACAACTGAACGTGATGCAAAACGAGCTGGACCGGAGACGAGATGAGTGCGTCCAGCTGAAGAGCGTGCTGTCCAATCAGGTGTGTGTTTATAAAGAATTCTAATTCTAAAAAAAAATTTAAAAATTCTAATTCAAAAAAAAATTTTTTGAATTCTAATTTTAAATTTTTTTTAAAATTCTAATTCTAAAAAAATATAATACTTCCTTAATAAATATCATGTATGAAAAATGTATAGGAGTATTTATGAATATTTGCAATTTGATAACCGAAAGCATTCATAAGTGACAAGATAGGAATATAGTCTATACTAGCCGTTAGCCGCGGCTTCGACTGCGTGGTCAAAGGATTTTTTTGGTCATACGTCATACCATTATTACGCTCGTAACTATGTAACCGCGCTTGTTCGATTAAACTGTGTTTCCCTGTGGAGATTCAATATTTTTTTGTGAAAACAAAGTAGCCTATGTCACTCTCCGACCGATCGATTATCTTCGGACCAAAAACCACATCGATACGTTGCTCCCTTTTGAAGTGGATGAAGGACAAACAGCCCAACAAACACACTATCGCAGTACATATTAGTACGAATATGACGGTTTCATGTGCATATTTGTGTATGTATGTACTTTCTATACTATTTTCGCGCGGGTGTCTCGTTGATATTTGGTGGATTTTATTGATAAAAAAATTAAATTAAATTAAACCTAAATATAGAAGTTCTTAATAGATTTCAAAAAATTCGCGGGTAATTATCGGGTGTTTAGTTTAAAAAAAAAAAATTATTTCTAACACATACAAGTCCTATTACGTTCTATGTAGACAATATTCTACAAAGACAATATTCTAGAGACGCGCATACGCCTGCTTATCTGACATGTTGACGGCGCTATCTGCTTACCGATCAGTTAATATTTGACCGGTGTTATATTTGTACGCATTTTTACCGATTTATCGCAAACCGACAAACGTTCGCTTTGTGCTGTCCAAATACGTCGAAAGGAAATTCACGAAACACTCTCGTGATAAGTGTTTTGTTAGCTGGCTGAAATAATTTCGATATTAAGGACTAAAAAAATCTTCTCTTGTTCTATTATATGAAGGGAATAGTGGTTGAAGATTATACAATGGATCTTTATCTAAGTGTACTTTTATAAAACGCGCTAAAGTGTTTTTCTGAAAATTACATAGAAGTAGAATTGCATTTTAATGCATATTTTATCATTAATCATTGTTGCATCTACGAGTATGTCTATTAAACGTGTTGTTATAAACCAAGTTGTCTATGGTATCTAATCAGCCAGAGTTAAAAATGATGCTAGGAGACAAAATGCACAATATTTCAAATAGTTTCATCGAGAAAACACTATTTATGGACTTACCTCAGATCAAGAGTGTTTTGCAAAAGAAAAAAGCCAAGGTACAAATATGATAACGCTTAGATAATACATATAATACTGTTTTTTTTCTTTTTAACAATTACTATTTAAGAATATTAAATTGTGTAAACTTTTAACATGTTTCAAAGCTATTACTAACCTCATTATCATATATTCATTAATTTAATTGTGTTGACTGCCATTTTTTGAAGTCTTATAATCTGTATTGGCGCCATTTTTATATAAGTATGTTTTTTTATTATATTTATTATACAACTCGTGAAAGTAAGTTACTTATATTTTGAATTAGTAATGGTCTATATATCATCATGCAATCATTGGAGATTGACAACCTTTTTTCACTTTAATTTAAAATATTATACTTCACATGCATCCAAATCTTGTGAAGTCCAATAAGAGACAGCAGACTGATTTATAATTAGTCTTCATTTTTTGTATAATATATGTAAGTAACAATGCATGCCAGATGCATGTAATATAGGTTGATATTTTATATTGTTGACATTGCTATGTATATGTAACTATTGCAGTAGGTAAGTATGTCTATTCGTTATACTAAAACATAATGTGATTTGTACAGAAACCATGGTTCCAAGCACTGAAGAGTGTTGTAAGTAAAATTCACAGAGAGCTTACACACACGTTCACGCTTCTGTTTTATTTCCACGCCTCGCCTAGATTATAACTAAAATCTCGATTGCAATGTTGGTAGGTTATAGACATCTATACTAATTCGTTGAGAGTATTTTTTAGATACAATAGATCGATCCGTGTATTATTAGGAACAAGCAGTATTATTTGAAACACTGTTCTAATCTGTTAAATTTCTCATTCTTAAGATTTTCTTTTTTGTAAAGAGAAAATAATTTTTTTTTTTCCTGGTTTAAAGAAATTTTAAATTTAAATTTCGAACAAACAGTACGATAGTGTCAAGAAACCAACATTAAGAAAAAAAATTTAAATGCATTCCTTTAAATGTTGCCCCGTATAGGGTGCAATAACCTTTAATAAAGCAGTGGTTCCATTTTCAAAATTACATACACGCTAATTTCAAATACTCATCGTAGAAAAGAAATGAATTCAAAATTGTAGTTAGCGCTGTATTCGAAATCACTCTTAGACCCCCCGCGCACTAGGCAGCCTGGTTGCGCAGCCAGGCTGCCTAGTGCGCGAGGGGCCTTACGCTTGTTGTATCACTTACTTGAATAAATTATCTTATTACTACCCGAATGAGTCATCCTTTTGTTGATTTTATTTAATTTACTTAAAAGGAAATGAATCAGAATGATTTTATTAATTTATTTCTATTTATCGTTTAAATGCTTTCATTTGCTGACCATCGCACGGTATATTTTATATATATTATTTTTTACGTTTTAATTTCACATATTATTTACAATTTTTTTTATAATGTATGTTGTTGATATGCAGTCGTTTAGTTGTCTTAAGTATTTTAATATTCAAATTGACAGAACTGCCAATATTGACTGGGAGAAAATGCTGTGTTAGACCAACTGTACATTTCTTGTCATTCTCTAACTAGATACACAGATAGTACAGATAAAAAAAGACCGAATAAAGAGTGTCCAGACAGCCACTTTAATAATTTTTTGTCGACAAAATTTCTCATTTCGAGTCCTTAATGATATAACTACACCAGCACATCGCCCTTATTCTAATGTGCACCTTATTTTAACAGACCGTCAATCTAAAGTCGCTCGCGACCTCCAACTACGGCCCCGACGTCGACATCATCAATGAAGACGGAGAACTGGCCTCTGCCTACGAAACACAGAAGGGTATCAACAGGTAATGTATATTGCATGTATGATTTTATCCTGAACATTGTTCATTTCTGATCTGACTAACCTTGTAAAATTTTCTACTCGTTTTGAATTGATCTTGTAAAATATAGTGAGCACTCTCTTTTTTTATGTTCAACAATCTCTGACCGTTGTGTAAGAAGTTCAACGCTTTGTAATATTTCATTATAAAATGTTCAACACTTTCTAATATTTCATTGTAAAACGTTCAAAACTTTCTAATATTTCATTGTAAAATGTTCAAAACTTTCTAATATTTCATTGTAAAATATTCAAAACTTTCTAATATTTCATTGTAAAATGTTCAAGAATGTCTGACGTCTATATAATGTTTAGCACGGTCTTACCTCTGTTTGTAAAATTAATTTTCACTAAACTCACTTCTTCTAAAACCCAAAATCATATATTCCAGACAACTGCAAGAAGAACTCACATCGGAGAAGAAGTTCTACTCGGAGCACATATCAAAAGCGAAAGCAGAGATAGAGCGGCTCCGGGAAGAGAATGAGAAGTACCAGAAGTGAGTAGTGGAGTGGTCAGATGACTGATGGATGCGGTTGCATAATTTGTCTGATTATAATACTAACGATTCAGCATTAATATTTGTTTATGAGTGTGTATGGAGTGTGATGGAGTGTGATTGAGTGTGTATGGCTAAGGACTTCGTGTATGAGGATTTGTATAAAAGAAGATGCGGGGAAAGAGGTACGTCAGGACTATAGCTGGTGATACTTTCTGTCTACCGTACTGGACGATGACTTATCATCAGGTGGGTAATGACCCTTACCATTTTTTCAAGATCTGTTTTCCATCAAAACGTTCTTTTCAATCAAAGAGGGAGAGAGAGAGAAGAACAGAGTATGGAGCGATCTATGACCTTGAATGTTTTTAAATTTCGAATAATGACTATAAACTTTTATGTTCCTTAAACATCACGCTGTATAGTTCTACTTTATACCAAGTTAACTATATAATATTTCTATGATATTCTTTTTTTAAATTTGGATATTCAATCGGTAACATAATACAAAATAAACATTCAATTGGTAAGTGTAGGACATGTGTACTGAATTTGTCTCTTGCAGAGATCGAGAGGGAACGTGTAAAACCGCGGGTACGTGTATAGCAAGACTGTACGATTCGTTACGATACACAACGAATGTCTTGATAAATATAGTAACGAAAGATACAAGTAAAAATATTATATGGAAACTGACTCTGTCTGCGCTAATGGAGTTCTCTCTCTAGTGTTAATAGTGTATATTCGCTCGAAACGATCTAAACTAACTGTTTCACTTTTATTTTAATATTAAATAAACGTATTCGTAAGGAGAATCAATGTAAATTGTTATTGTATTCGCTCATTGCGCGCGCTAGGCTATGGTGCGTGTTAACGGCGCAGTGAAACAACTGCGTATGCCTCTAAGAATACTGATAGGGCAGAATTTCAGTCTTTCCGGAGCTACTTATGGCAGCGTACCCACTGTGGAGTAATATCAGTATAGTCAACAGCTTCTGTGAGGGCTATCTGCGTCATTGTAACCACTAGTCAGCGAAATGTAACTAAAAGACAGCTATGGTAACTATGAAGTATGATAATTCACAAAAAAAAATCCTCTTCTAAGAGCTATGTAACAATTTAAAGGCTCTTTTCAGAGCCAAAATCGTCAGTGTAACCCTCGAGGCAAAATGTAACCATAAGCTCTTTTCAGGCCTTGATCCATCTGTAACCTTTCATTCAATAGTTCTTCTCAGAGCTGTATAACAGTATGTATATTAAAGGCTCTTTTCAGAGCCAAAAGCGTTAGTGTAACCCTCGAGTCAAATGTAACCATAAGCTCTTTTCAGACCTTGATCCATTTGTAACCTTTCATTCAATAGTTCTTCTCAGAGCTGTATAACAGTATATATATATTAAAGACTCTTTTCAAAGCCAGAAGCGCCAGTGTAACCGGTTAATAAAAGTGTAACCATAAGCTCTTTTTAGAGCTACGTTAAAATAATACTTAAAGGCTCTTCTCAGAGCCAATAAAGTCAATGTAACAGTGTAACTCATAAGCTCTTTTCAGAGCTTCGTCAAAAAATACTTAAAGGCGCTTCTCAGAGCCAGTAAAGTCAATGTAACCACGTTATAAGAGTGTAACCATAAGCTCTTTTCAGCGCTACATAACAAAATATTTAACGGCTCTTCTCAGGGCCATTGACGTCAATGCAATCATGTAATAAGAGTGTAACCATAAGCTCTTTTTAGACCTACGTTTAAAAATACTTAAAGGTTCTTTTCAGAGCCAATGGCGTCATTGTAAGAGTGTAATCATAAGTTTTATTTAGAGCTACATCAAAAAATACTTAAAGGCTCTTTTCAGAGCCAATAACGTCAATGTAACGGTGTTATAAGAGTGTAATCATAAGTTTTATTCAGAGCTACGTCAAAAAATACTTAAAGGCTCTTCTCAGAGCCAATAACGTCAATGCAACGGTGTTATAAGAGTGTAACCATAAGCTCTTTTCCAAGCTACGTCAAAAATACTTAAAGGCTCTTCTCAGAGCCAATAACGTCAATGCAACTGTGTTATAAGAGTGTAACCATAAGCTCTTTTCCAAGCTATGTCAAAAAATACTTAAAGGCTTTTCTCAGAGCCAATAACGTCAATGCAACGGTGTTATAAGAGTGTAACCATAAGGTATTTTCCAAGCTACGTCAAAAAATACTTAAAGGCTCTTCTCAGAGCCAACGACGTCAGTGTAACCGTTTAATAAGAGTGTAACCATTAGCTCTTTTCAGAGCTACGTCAAAAATACTTGAAGTCTCTTCTCAGAGCCATTGACGTCAGTGTAACCGTGTAATAAGAGTGTAACCAATAAGCTCTTTTCAGAGCTACGTCAAAAATACTTAAAGGCTCTTCTCAGAGCCAATGACGTCAGTGTAACCGTGTAATAAGAGTGTAACCAATAATCTCTTTTCAGAGCTACGTCAAAAATACTTAAAGGCTCTTCTCAGAGCCAATGACGTCAGTGTAACCGTTTAATAACAGTGTAACCATTAGCTCTTTTCAGAGCTACGTCAAAAATACTTAAAGGCTCTTCTCAGAGCCAATGACGTCAGTGTAACCGTTTAATAAGAGTGTAACCATAAGCTCTTTTCAGAGCTACGTCAAAAAATACTTAAAGTCTCTTCTCAGAGCCATTGACGTCAGTGTAACCATAAGCTCTATTCAGAGCTACGTCAAAAAATACTTAAAGGCTCTTCTCGGAGCTAATGACGTCAGTGTAACCGTGTAATAATGTATAACCATAAGCTCTTTTCAGAGCTACGTCAAAAAATACTTAAAGGCTCTTCTCGGAGCCAATGAGGTCATTGTAATCGTGTAGTAAGACAGTATTTGTAGAACTGCGCCCAATATTAATAGTGGGATTGACATACACAAGAATGTACTGATTCTTATGTAATATGTATAGAGATGTATCCATTTAAGGTTGCTGAGCGCCGATCTGAGCCAGGAGCCCAAGAACAAGAATCAAGAGTTCGCCCAAAACGAGATCATCCGCCTGGCGTCCGAGAGTCTGGCTGTGCAGGTACTGTCTCCCTATTTTCTGGAATTCATCTCAGCTCAGCTTTTCGGATGTAAAGTTGTCCTACTTTTAAATAAATAATAATAATAATGATTGGGTTTCATGTTGAGCATGTAGTCTATATTCATGTCTGTTACATGAAGAGACAAATGTTTTGTTATCTAACAAAACAGGTCTCTCTCAATCCCTTAATAAATTTATTCGTTATGTAAATCGAGTAAATAATCGAATAAATTTTGAATCGATATCTATTATTAATATTCTCATTTATAAACAAAATATTCTTTTGTTTTCTCCGTTTGTTGTACACAGGAGCGCGTGGACAAATTGTCTGAGAGCTGTCGAAGATACAAAAATCAGATCAGACTGCTGGTCAGCCGGCTGAAGGAAGCTGGAATTGATGATGTCCAGGATATATTGGAGGGCAATGGTGAGAATCACTTACTATGTTATACTTTCCGGGTTTAATTCACACTCGGACAGCCGACAAGCGACAGACGACAGTAACAAGCTGATAGCCAACCTTCACTGGCCGAAGAGGCACTATAAGAAGAATAATAAAAAGTCCGAATTATAGTTTAATTTGTTCTGTTACAGATACGATAATCTCTCAGAACACGTCGGCGATGCTCGAGCTGGCGCCGGTGATGCGCAAGAAGGAGAGGGAGTACCTCGGCATGTTCGAGTACAAGAAGCAGGACGAGGGCACCATCATCAAGAAACTGGTTACCGGTGAGGCGTTGCCGTCTGTTTGCTCAAACCGGGGATTCACTGTCGACTGACCTCGCGGTCGAGTGTTTAGATACCCCGACTGCAAAACTGGAGGTCGCCGGTTCGATTTCCACCCAGGACAAATATTTGTGTGTGATGAGCACATTTGTTTGTTCTGTGTAATATATATAAGTATTGCATCGTATGTACATATGTATATGTGTATTGAATGAATTTCCCCCCCTCCCCTACACTCCCCGACCCCTCCCCCTCCCCTCTTCCTCTTTTTCTAATGAAAGGCCAAGTATCGATTGAACTAATAATTCTGTAAAATCTTTCAATGTGGAAAGAAACGTCTCTGTCGTTGTAAACAGTTCCGCTATTTTAACAGTATACTCTGTCAATATATCTATCCTTTTCCAGATCTCAAGCCGCAAGTTGCGATCACGCTGTTGCCGGGCCTGCCCGCCTACATCCTGTTCATGATGCTGCGCCACACGGACCACGTGGACGACGAGCCGAAGATGCACCAGCTCATGAAGGCCATCAGGATCGGCGTGAAGCGCACGCTGAAGAAGAGGGCGGACAACGTCGAGTACAACACCCTGTGGCTCTCTAACATGCTGAGGTGGAATAGACAACATCTTTATTTTTTCCAACCTTTTTATCAGTCCACTGCTGGACCTGGTGACCTCTCATAGTGAGAAGGATTCGGGCCACGCTGGTTAAGTGCGCATTGGTAGACTTCTCTAGAAGATATTGTATACTTTATAACATCTCTACGGTGTCTAAGATGTATTGATATAAGAGAAGCAGGATAACAGCGGAACACGCTCGGTGTGTGCGCAGGCTGCTGAACAACCTGCGGCAGTACAGCGGCGACGCGCAGTACCGCGCCGCCAACACGCCGCGCCAAGAGCGCCAGTGTCTGCGCATCTTCGACCTGTCCGAGTACCGCCAGGTGCTCAGCGACATCGCCGTGTGGATCTACCAGGGTGCGTAGCTGAACCTGCACTGGTTTCTTTAAAGACCCTGAAAGGGAAACCGGTGGTCGTGGGTTCCCCTCACCTCTCCCGGCAGATACTGGTGTTTTGTTTGTGCTGTCTGGTCGTAATGACAATATCCATATAAGCATTATATATGCAGCTTTATCAGTACAGATTCCACGACAGAGGTATTCGATTGCCTGATGTGGCATCGAATAGCCGTGTGTGAAATTGTCCTCGGTTATTATTATTATTGTTACGTATAAGAGATGACATGACTCGGGCACATCGAATAGGGGATTGACATCAAACCGGTTGAACAGTGTTGAGGCCCGCTGAACATAAGGGTGAATTCAAAAGACATTGTTCTCCTTATAGAGTTGATGTGTTTTTTGAATACGGATACTCACCGGCTTCGGAGACTCTCGACTCCCGCTATCGGCCCGCATCTGGTCTCTGGTCGTTACGGGAACCGTATGAAGTGTATTCCGACGGTGTCGCAGGTCTTATCAATTTGCTGGAGCAGCAAGTGGAGCGGCTGATCGTGCCCGCGATCCTCGAGTACGAGGAGATCTGCGGGCTGTCGGGCCCCGCGCAGCGCAACCCCTCCCCGCCCGCCGCCGGCCCCGCGCGCCTCAAGCAGGAGCTGGCGGAGGCGCACGACCAGCTGCGCAAGTTCGCCGTGGACCCACCCCTGCGCGTCGTTATCTTTAAACAGGTCCGTTACAGATATTTTGTTGCTGTTAAACGGGTGTTAAATCTGTAGTTTGTTGTTGTTTGATGACTTTAAACGATATGTTTCAAACTGAACAGTTTCGTGGAATTGTACCTTTGTACAGTTCTATACAATAACTAATATATGCCCGACTCCAAAGGTTCAAAGTAATAAAGTTATTTTAGAGTATTCTATGTACGTCACATATATGTCTACTTTTCCAATGTTTTCACATTTATATATCTGAGGTCCTGGGTTCAAATCCCGGGTTGGGTACTGCTGGATTTTTCTAATTTAGAATTTCTAGTAGTGACTCAGTCTG
>DWUN01004790.1:0-10421 GCA_018249975.1 Passova gellias | reverse complement strand
TTTTTTTTTTTTTTCCAACCCTTTTTGTTGGTCCACTGCTGGACCGGGTCTCCTCTCATAGTGAGAGGGATTTAGGCAAAATGTTAGCCGGACATTTTAAAACACGTATTCACAAATGCGTGAGTCAAATGAACTGACCTATAAAAGTGAGTTCGTTTTCCACATTTTTTTTGTAACGAACGCATTGGTGTTTCAGCTGGCGCAGACTATAAATCAACATGAGTCACTCTAGTAAAAAATCACATACCATTACACGATTATGAACATAGTCGCTTTTTCGTTATATCTCTTAAAATATTGCAAGTTTTCTATAATCGATATTTTTAATGTTCTTTTAAAAAGGAAATAAAATCTAATTGTAGAAAATTATGCACACAGTTAATTTTTACATATGCCCACCATTTTCTGCCGGTTGATTTTTGTATCCATTTTCTAAACACAACAGTTGCACCTGCAAAAAATTCGGCACGAGACGCAGCTGCGCGTGCTTCCTCTTCCGAGAAAAAAAGAAAAAACAAACCGTAGCATCGCCTATCGAGAGCTGTCACCAAAGAAATCCTAGCGTATACTGCTCCTTTTTCGTAATTCAATATCTCTATATACTGTGCTGCCATCATTTTTAACGGTCGCGCATAGTAGCGAAACGAAAGTGAAGCAAAGTTTTATATTCCAAATTTAAATTTGCTAAGCTGCCAGAGCTTTTCTTTTTACTAGAACTGACGCAAAAGTGAAACTTGTTTTTACATTTTATCCATAGAAATTCTTAAGCGCTTTGTTTCTATTCATATTTTTTACACTTGCCGATTGTCGTAAACCCCGGTAGCTAGTTACCGACATTTTGCATATTCTCGGAAGGACTTTGCACAAAAACATTTAAAAGTAAGCGTTATGTTTTACATCCTTTTATTTATTGAAACGAAACGGAAAGTATTTTTAATCTGTGCAAATGTGAATTCGGCTTACATTGTTTTGAATGTGGATTAAAATATGTAAACTATTTAAAAGTCTGGTTGAAATCTGCATAATTAATAAAGAGCAACATTCATAAACTACCACAAAAAATAAATGGGACTTTTTTTATTCTTTTAAAGTGAAGCATTGTTTAAATTTTATTATGTCATTAAAAGTCATAAAATCGTTTGGATTAAGTAGCTACTAATAACAAACCGTTGTGATTATTTCGTTTCAAACAAGCGTTATAAAAAAACACTTAATCTACGGGATTATTTTTAAAACAGGTCCATAAAAAAGGGAAGGTTGATCCGCCTTATGATAAAACGATTCGCCGCGTACGCGGCGTGGAGTGTTTTTTACCCCCCGTGTTATTTTATGGTTGTTTTTGTCACGATAGCGATCTCTTTCGCGTTTTTTGAATGGTTTTTACGCATCGTTTTAATACCTCTTGATTGAGGGATGTTTACACGTGTTAGTTCTTTTGATGGTCTTTTTCGTCGTCCTGTTTCTCATAAATGCATCCATTAATAATGTTTGACTTTTAGTATGTTCTGTGAAACTATGTTGTTGTTGTCTATGAACAGCAGTTGCAGTTTGCAGACTGTCGTGGATAGTATGCAAATACATGAGATATTTACCTAGTTTTTAGTGCTTACGGGTTCTTAGGTTGATGGTCATTTGTATTTCTTGCTCGCTGGTTTATTAATTAGCTGGCTGTCTAGCTGCAACCCTTCTTACGTAAACTATCATTGGACTCTTAAATACTAACATTAGATAGCCTTCACGTTCTATAGTTAAAACTGAACAGGAAACTTTAAAATCTAGTGTGATGATTAATATTTCCAAACTGCTGTCAGTAAAATATTATCTATAGATGTTGGAAAAAAAATTGATCTGAAGTAGATTTATTTTCGCCAGTCTTTTGGACATAATTTATAATTTATGTTATCTCAATAAGTATTGTAATTGGAGCTATTATTACGGGTCAGACCCTAAGACGCCGGGGCCTTTGTTCGGTGCCCGGTGGGGTCAAAATGGTCGAGGGGTCAGCGATTTATTACATTTTAGAAAAATTACGCCCGTGACATTGTCGTTAAATTTCGACCGGAATTGCTGTGTTCGATTTAGTGCAGTTGAATATTGCGATAATTTATTTTACTGCACATCTCTTATGCACCCGTATGGATTGATTGATGGCTACTGATTTTGAAATTTAGTTTTTAAAAAGCTTTGAAATGTTTTTGAAAATATTATTTACGTTAAAAAATAGAATTGGAATAAGTTATCACGTTTTAGGCGTGTTTTAATTAAAATGTTGAATTCAATATTATGGATTTAGAATGCATGATAACTTTTAATATGCTAGTAATCTACTGTTTTCTTACTTTGACTACACTAGTGGTTAAATGGTTAATGAATGACACCAAATGTTGAGTTGGGGGCTGTGAATTCGATTCCCGCCCAGAACAATTCATGTGTGATGGGCACTAATGTTTGTTCTGTGTCTGGGTGTAAAGTTATCTACATAAGTATGTAGCTAAGTAGTAGTATATAAACATAAGTGTGTGCGTACACCTGATTGTTAGTTTACCATATAAGTATGTAGCAAAATTATTTTGAATTAAAAATTTGAATTGAGGGTAGGGGAAGATTCCTTCTTAAATTGTAACCGTTAACCTTTGCTCTAAGACGTGTGCGATGTGACCGTTATAAAATTGAAATCCGAACACAATCGAAACATTTGACCCGTAACCTAAATATTTCCCATCACAAACGGTCCGAGCGCTCCGTTTCCAACATAAATCACGTATCGAACATAGGAGTTCGATTTTCAAAATTGTGACAAAATCAAAACCAACGGTCCGCCGACAATGGCGGACATTTTATTTTTCTAACTCAACAATGTACAATTGTTATCGAAGGGAAAAGGGTAGATTTGGGTAATCTTCTTAATGGCGTGTGTGAAAAGATTATAAATTAAGTTTCTGCAACAAATAAAAGTGACCCCTGGGCATTGTTGGGGTGTCAATATGTGTGACCGACGCTTTGTGTGTGACCCCAGGCTTAGCGGCAATTTGCGAGCGCTCCGATTCACGGCCGTGATCGCTTCGCCAAAGCCAGGATTTAAAATAGAATTGATAAGTTCGAATCCAGCGTCATTACTCCAATGGAATGCATTTTTTTTTGTCAAACATAAATTCGTTGAAATAACGGAATATTTGCTGAGAAAAAATCAGAATCGCATCTGCAGGATATAACGTCTTTATTATGTACAGTAGGTATTTAAATTTAGAAGTGCTTTCATAGGCTGTAAAAACTTAGGAAGATTATTTAGTTTACAAATATTTAAAAAACTAAATGTGTTCTTTTCTTAAATTATGATTTCTCAGAAGTGGACATTGCACATTTTAAATTCAGCTTGAAATATATTGAAATTGGCATTGAACTTGTTAATTACGAGTAAAAACCTTTGTCACACAGTAATCGTAGAACAATGAAAAAGGCGGGAAAAAACTGCTAATTTATGAATTACCTATTATCTATTATTATCTATGGATTACGCAAGAAAACGAACATCAACAATGAATAACATAATGAAACAAATATTTTTGTAATATATATATTAAATAATAATAACAATTTTGTAATATATATAAACCGAAGATGAAACAAGACCAAACTTTGTATAGAAACGGAACACTTGTTGGTGTCTACTAATACATAGCTACACCGGAGTCTATATATCTATGATTTCACATACACCCTATTACGTGCGTTTCAAAAATTTAGAACGGCAATAAAACTCAGCCGACGAACGCATTAAATTCGCCGGGATCGTTGTATTGTGCTTGACCCCTCGCCAAAAATAATGGTAGGGGGCAAATAAATTAAAAATGGTTCAAAAATACCCCTTGACGTGTATTTATAGCTGTACGTATGAGTGCGTTCCCAGAGTAGGGCGGACAGCGTCCGATGGTCGCTCGCTGCTATAGTAAATTGTTTATTGACATTTAGCTTAAGTAACGAAGAAAGTTATCGAGGAAATGTTTTCCTGTTCCAGGGCCCCTTCTTGGAAAGTTCTGGAAATTAAATTAAAAACACTGTTACGTTATGAGCAGATACAGATAATGAATTATAAAATGCTTATCGATAAGCATGACATTTTGGCTTTCATTAATTGAAATTGTGAGCAACAGTAAAAAGCGTAAGGACAGTATCACAAGAAAGACATAATGGCCAGCAGAAAAACCAAAAACCTACTTATAACCTACTTGGCAAACGTTGTTCTGCCATATAAATTATTTTTTTTGCTGCTCCTATCCTACTCATCTTAGCGTGATGTTATATAGCCTAAAGCCTTCCTCGATAAATGAGCTGTCGAACACTGAAATAATTTTTCAAATCCGACCAATATTTCCTGAGATTAGCGCGTTCAAACAATCAAACAAACTCTTCAGCTTTATATTATTAGTCTATATAGAAAGAACGCAGGCAGTCCACATAATTGCATTCAAAGTATTTCTGACCAGTTGGCATTTTGCCCCGTAATCCATTTCGTTACTGAGGTTTCAGAGTTGCTTAAAAAAAAAAACATTTAAAAAAGAATCCTCAGGTACTTGCATAAAGCACGTAGAGCACAGATAATGTAACGTAATCTTTGGTCGCCACAATGACGCAAGATCGATGTACTTTTTTACGATTGCCGAAAGATTTTTTTTTTAAATCGCTACTTTTTACGGACAATCGGTAAACACATTTGTACAGGAATTTGAACTTTAGCTGGTTGATCATTCGAATAATGCGCGGTACAGCCGTTAAATATGTTGTTCACGGCATTCAGAGAAGCGATTCTTTTACGTTCGATCTTTTGTGCTTTTTTAAAAGGACAAGGCGATTAGGAATGTCCATTTTGTCGCATTTTATCGTGCGTTCGAACATTGGTGGCACTAAATGCCACAATTGATGGATGAGTCGGTTCACACCTGTACTTCGTTGTACCTGAGCAATTGAACGCGGGTATAATACTCCAGTCAGTAGATATAGGTCCGCTAGAGAAATATAAGAAAATATAAGAAATATCACCGAAAAATAGCTTTATTAGGTTTAACAAAATGACATTTGTTGCTTTCTATTTGAGTGTTGAAATAGTATAGGCATGTGCAATAAACGACTTGCAACCAAGTGTCCACAGGTGACGCTGACCACTTGCTATCAGGTGGCCCGTCTGCCGGTTTGCTAGGCTGAACTATTAAGAAAAATAATGCTTTACTATTACAGTTTATTAAACATAATTATTATTACCAAAAAAACAATTAGCACGGCTTAATTATTTCAAAGAGGATTCGCAATTTATATTAAAAAGAGATATAGAATGATAATTGCATAGATAACCAAGGATTTGATATGAGTCGATACTCGAGTTCTGATTTGGTTCGGACGCACCATGAATAAAACATGGCGGGGCGGTTCAACCCTTTCCCGCTGCCAATTTAATAAATGTTCACCCACCCTCGTTTTTTGTGACAATCGCTACTCACTGGATAGGGTTGAGTATATTATGTGTATACATGAAATATTGATCGGGCCGTGTGTAGCGCCGTGTGTAGGTCTCAATTCGACTGATTTGTTCATTTCAATACTCAACTATTTCATTGAAAGATGTTGTCTTTTAGCAAATAGTCAATTACGTGTCCAAGATTTGAGTCTGATCTAAGGTTTAATATTGTGATAAGCACGAGAGTTTGTACCATGAGGTGAAATGAGCTTTATATGTATGCATTTAGAAATGTATATACGTATGTTTATCAGCTATCTTATCAGTATAGCGTATTCTTCATTTATTTTGCTATCAGATTACCGTGACTTGCTCAAAATATAATTTCTGTATTATTGATTTATGTGATTAATGCTCATATCCTATGTATAGTTACCATGTATTGTAAAGGCGGCATTTTTTTCAAGTCACAGTACACACACGAAAGCATTTACCAAATGACAGGCGAAAGGGGTGAAACAATAATCGCTCAAATATCAACCCTTATCTATATGCGAACCCTATCTCATATTCCTACGAGCACAGTGTGACTTGATAATGTTGCAAAACAAATATATTTCTAGTTCGATATGTTCTTTGACGCATTTGGTGATAGTACAAATGCTAACTTTTTCTATAGTGTAAAATAAACAATTTATAGATATACCAATTGGATGATCCCGTCATATTTTTGCGACATATTGCTGCTTATCGGCAATACGTAGTTTTTGTTCTCAATCTAATTCTACACTAAGATATGTACAAAAAGTCCTGTCCTGTCAACTGTCCTGATAAAATATCTGTATTAAACATGAAATACTGGCAAAATGATACAAAAAAAACCATGATGAACAAAATGTCTATTAAACTGCAATATATTGAGTAATAGCACATGATATACGTTTGTCTGCAAGATTCCTCATACAGAGGAAGCTTCCCTCCTACCATAATTTTAGATTCCCTTGGAGATTTTTTCCCGGGGGTGAGGGAGAGGGTGGCGTTAGAACGAGAGAGGGATAAAATCCATACTTATAATATTTGCAGCCTCACTCACACAGACGCGTGCGGAGCCCGATTTAGTACTCCGGAGATTCGGACAGTGTACAGGGTGATCACAATTGTTTTTTTTATATTTTACTGTATCTCAGTATCATGTCAAAACAGGTATCATTGTGGACGTTGTAATTTGTAACTATTGTGGAGGCAACTATTGTGAAATGTTAAAGATTACCAAAGGTTCATCACTCATCTCAGACCTCAGACTCGGCAAGCAAGCATTCTGCCTATATGGACAAGATGGAGTATAACATACTTTAGTTTTGGATTAGAAAAAAAGTTAAATGCCGATGAAACAGAGTTGACGTTCTTCAAATTGGGATATATAGCAATGTTCACGATTTTTGGAACCTCCTGTATACTCACTCTCTTTCTCCCCAGGCGTAACGCGTCGCGGCGTTGGGGAAAAAATGTGCGATGCCATAAAAAATCGACGGCTTCCCCCGCATTTTTACCTTTTTTCCCCTCCGGCCGCGGTCGCCATGGCAACCACTCCCCCCTCGGCCGCGCAATATTTTTATGGCCAATGACATTGTTTGCTATTTTTCTTTTTACTCGTATCCGTTTTGATTAATTGTAGTGTGCCAGTGCTTTGGTTGACAACTTTGTACAAAGTTGTTTAAATTTCGTTATTAATTTAGGACTGTGATGATTTCATTAAATGAAATTGTTAAAGCGTTATGACAGTTTCGTACGATCATCGTAAAATGGAAATGCTTAACAATATATTTATTTTTTTATTTATTTACTTAACAATTTCGTACACTATATCTTTTACAGAACCAAACATATTAAATTTTGTACTTAGGTACCTACTGCTTCTCTCCTAAAGAAATCTTTTCAAGTATTTTTTGTAGCCAATTTGAAATAGTGAAGTCATGGTCATACACGATGTGTCTGAATGTAACATTTACATATGTTCGTGTCTTTATAGAAGTGTCGCGTAATATTGTAATATACATTTATTATAATAAAATATGAAATAGCAGAAAATGTCTAAAAAAATACTCTATGTAAATATTATTTCTTATAACTTTAACGATGTATGGTGTTTCATTGACTTGTACATTTCATTTCATTTCTGATACATTGCGTTATAAAGTTATCAGCCATTTATTACAACATATAAATGTGGCTATATCCTAATTAGGTACGGTATCATTAATGATAAGTGATCATAGATAAACAGAGCAAGTTGATGCTTTCCATAACTAAATATATCATTTTCCGCAAAGTAACTGTAGCTGTACTTACACTCTCAGACAAACAGACCATTCTCCGGTAACTTAATATTTGGAAATCAATTATCCATAAGACGTATTTGCTTCGCCGGGAGTGTAATTAGATTAGGGAAATAATATGGCCAATACATCGGCATTCGTGTATCTCATTACGATGTTTTCAATGTTACAGACGTAGCTAATAACAGACAATGTATTAGAAAATTTTATAATGTTTTTGGTACCGCTTACTATCATTATGAAAGAAATGAATATGTAGTCCAATTGGTGTTACGTGGTCAGTGGAGCCCATTGTGCTTCAGTGGGACAAATTTAAAGGTTAAGTTGTAGCAAAGACAAAACAAAAAATACTACGTAATTTCCACTTTTTATGCATCATCAATGTAATGTATATTACATTTATTGTACCTTACTATTGTAAACAAAATTAAATTCCATAATAAAGAACGCCCATGTCCCAAAATACATGTTATGTACCTACTTACGAAAAACACGCCTCCTTTTCCATAAAAAACGTTCCATCGAACCCCGTGTTGCAATACTAAAAAAACCCCCTTGTTTTTTAGTAACTCTATAAAAATAAAAGCAATCCCATTGGCTGAATGGCGCGTGTAAAAAAGATAAAGACGCCTATCGCGCGCACGCGTTCTCTATTCAAATTCGAATGTAGAACGCACGCGCTCGTACGTTACATACGCGCGGCGGCTGCAAGTTATTATTATAAACCGTCCATTTTAAAATAACCTCCCCTTCCCCGAATGCCGCTTACAAAAAGTCTATAAACGTAAGTCAAAGCTAGGCAAGAACGGGTCGTTTTATGTTTGCCGGTTAGTTAAAATAAGCGCGCGCGTGGAAAAAATATAAAATAAACGGTACTAGGGAAGTATTTTAAAAATAGAACGTCGTCCCCTTCCTTAGGGGAATGGCTTGATGTATTACGGGAGTAAGTTGGGATTTTCATAATACACAGCGTGTGTTGCTTCACTGAGGCCGTAAGATTTGTCAATATATGGCATTCTGTGGGCGCTATTTTGGTTCGTCGCGTGTCCCTGTCGCGGGGAGATCCGTTTTCTGGTTTTGTTTACCTGTAAGTTCCAATTACTGCTTCCGATACTCGGCAGTTATATAAAAAGGATGACATTTATTATTATATCAACCATATAGGAGAAGTGAAATGCCTTTTACGGCTATACTGAATAGCAGTAGAATTAGGAATTGTGTTTAAAAAGTGATTATGAATATTACCAATAGAAGACCAAGTCAACATTTGACAGAACCATTGCAGCTAGATATTCTTCGTCTCTACATACTTTTATTCTATGGGAAATATGCGTAATGATGTTTATGTTACATAGAGTAAGGCTAGGCGTGGGTACATTTAGTTTTTGAGATAATCAAACAGAATTAGAGTTCTGTTAATCTTCGTTTCAGCCGGCTCGAGTTGGAAACTGAAATGGTTAGATTTGCTATGATTTTTATCACAATGATAAGATATTACAGGATATATCAACTTTAGTCTTACATAGTGGAGGAACATCACTACATAGTATAAAACAAAGTCGCTTTCTCTGTCCCTATATCCCTATCTTTAAAACTACGCAACGAATTTTGATGTTTTTTTTAATACATAGAGTGATTCAAGAGGAAGGTTTATATGTATAATAACATTAATTATATAGTAGAGAAATACAATTATAGTTTGTATGGCAGAACGTTTGCTGAGTCAGCTAGTGTTATATAAAACGAGACGCATAACTAGAGTTTTGAATAACAAAAGAGAGAAATAATTTAATTATCATTACTCACGCGTTCCTAAGCCCGGTTAAAACCGTCAATTTATTATTATAGACCCGTATCCAATTTGAAACGAGGAACGCCCGTACGAACGTTATAGCGAGGGTTGCGGTGCGGCCGGTGCGGCTCCGTTATGCGTCTGCGTCAGTCGCCGAGGTATAAGGGATTTTTTCATTTTTCATACACTCGCAATTTAACTGATATTTATATAAAATGCTGGGAATATTTGATGAAATTTAAGGTTCTATTCTAAATGTGCGTTTTGATTTCCATTATTTTTATCACTTAATAAATCCAGTTTCGAGTATACAAAGGCAAAGATGTCATGTGCCGCAGCCGCATAGCGGTATGCCGCACTACTCGAAACAGTTCCGTTCTGTTGGGCGGAATGCATTGTTTTCAAATGGAGAACATAAAGGGAATCCTTGTGGAGCAGAAAAAACAATTTAAAAATAAAATGAAATCATTATAAAACGGGGAGGGCGCGCGGCGCGTGTCACGGCCTCCTATTTATTTCTGTTCAGCTGCCGTTTGAATATCGAACGCCCTTTCCCGCCATTTACCGTGACATATGGTTGAATTGAAAAACAAAACACATACAGATAAAAAATCATTTAAGGCGAGCGCACACATTTGATCACACCTGCTATGTGCTGTTTGAAACGGAATGTATTGTGAGACATTTATGTCGTTTGCATAATCAGTGAACAGTTGTTTTTTCAATATTCCATTATTAATTCTGATACATACATTTAAGTACATGTAACAATTATAAATGTATTTATATTAAATATAAATATAAATTGTACTATAGTTTGAGTAGAATTATTAAAAATGTTTAA
>DWUN01004789.1:0-10423 GCA_018249975.1 Passova gellias | reverse complement strand
CCTATCAGAGGTCCGTCGCAGATGCGTCACTACTCTTGAGGACTGAGATGGTCGCCTCTGGTATACGAGTGGACCGGACCGTGTTTCTATCATTAATGTAGCGTTCAGTAACCTACTTTTGAAAGGTCCATCTTAGGTTCTATGTAGGATAGCGCATGTCAGGTGTGAATTAAATATAAGGCAGACGTAGTTGAATCGATATGGGGATTACCCCAAAGAAGTGAGTACAGGGCAACTATTTCATCCATCACTTGCACAAAAAACGAATTTTTAAATGTAATAACACTTTTATTGTATAGTATCCAAATACTTATTATACCATCACACTACATTATTTACAGGGTAAGCAGAAAGCACCGAAAGCCACAGTTCTATTCTTACAAGTCTGCCGTGTTTCTTTTGCTTTTGTTTCTCCAATACGCGCCGCATTCAGATAGTCTTGGCGAGTCTTGACTGCCCTATCAGCCAGTATCTGACCTATTTGGTCGAAGTACGAAAGTCTTCGTCTCCCGCTACACCTGGTTCATGTACATCAACACTCAAAATAACTTATCTTATACTAGTAAGCGTGTAGTTAGTAGTAGTCAGTATCAGTGCTGATGTTAGGACGACAAAAAAAATCGTAAATAAAAAAAATTTAATGTGTGTGTCAGCTCCGACGCGCGACGGGAGTTTACTCCTTAAGAAATTGTTTAAGTTATAAGGCCCAGTACGGAAATCTGTAACACGAAAGTTGAGGCGTTACGAAGAAAGACACAGACGTATATATCGGTAGGATTGAACTGTACTCCAGTAAACTCCAAAAACCTTGTATCTTTCAGACGGCACCGTGGAGTGGACTCCCGGCGTGACCATGAACTTCACATATCGGTTCGCGGACGACCCTGTCGGCGAAAACCTTCTGGGCAACATCACATGGCGAGTGGACTTGAACGAGCCAGCGCATTGGACGCACTCCGAAATCACCTGTGAGTGCTTTTTTTGTATAACTTTAAGCTCAAAGTTCCGAAAAGACGGAAGGAACTTCGATGCGCCTTAAGGATTTACTATCATTGGGTCTAATGGTGAAAGAAAACATAAGATGTCACCACGCCTTAGTACATAGTGGCGGCGAAGCGACAAATTTTAGTAACAATCTAAATTCAACCTTAAATACTTCGATATACGATTGTGATTAAAATAACAAAATAAAATGATGTCTCCGCCATTTAGTGTTCTTAATTTTTTGTCCATATATAACTGTACTTTGGTATGAATAATACAATAACACTACATATATTGCACATCGCTTAGGAGAAAAACATATACTTACTAAACAACATGGGCAATATATTCTTATTGCCAAATAAATGTTTATTATTTTTCATAACATTAGTACCAAAATACTGAACACTCGCCACATGCATATCTACTAATTAGCAAATGTACTTTGATGACTGTATACCTTTATTATAATTGTGGGAGGCTGAACTAATAACCAATTAAAGTTGTAAACAAAGTATGAACGGACTTTAGCATTTGTTGCCTTCAATAGCACAATACAAACAGTGTGAGTATCAATGTAAATAGAACTTGATTGGCATTGACACGAATTGTTGCCAACAGTACCTATGTATAGAAACGTACAAGCAATTTTTGCGAGTTAAATTGCAAATTCCGTTTGAAAAATATAGATACCTATTGTGCAATTTCCATTCGTATGAAATTATTGAACTCTCCCGCTAGTAAATATTCATGTTTATATGCGGATGCTGATATTACAGTTTTTAACGGAATATCCTTAAGTTGCGAAACCAACTTCACGCTCATAAAACATAGACTATGAACTTTAGTTTTATTACACTTCAAATGAATCCATACCCAGAGTTATTAGGTCCGGCTCAATCTATAAAGTAGTTAGGATAGACGAAATGCAATATGCCTATACATTTTGATATAGGTATATATTTTTAACATTTATGTATTACTTTTCTTAATAATCCTACTCGTATAGGCTACATACATTTGAAGATTAGGAGCAAAAGTAGCCCGGATATTTGTAAATGAAATGCTCTTCATAAAGTTAACTGTAAATATATTGTTTCAGACCTATGAAGTGATATAAATTTAATTGTAAAAAATAAAGCACGAGCGATATAATGTAATAAAAAATCGAAGATTGAGAAACATAGTCATGAATTTCTCTAAAAAATCGTTGATTTTTTCCAGATGATGGCATCTACAACACGTATGTTCTGGACACAGAATACAAAACCTGGGCGCTACTGCTGCACTGCGCTGAGCAAAGAGAAGGCGCTCGCTACCTCAGTGCTTTCGTGTTATCGCGAAACACCTCACTGCCGAAGAACGTCATGGCTTATTTAAGAGATAAATTGCCAAGGTAAAAACAATAGATATACCCGATTTGTATTATATTTAGAACAGCTGAATAAATGCTTGAGTCTATGAACCTAAGAAAACACTGCAATCAAGTACCGGTTTGACTAAAGCAATGTCATTTAGTGGTCCTTTAATAGGTACATCGGTATATCTCCGAAAGTCGGCGTTAGGCATTGGCCTGTCCTCTCAAAAAACAAATTTTCGATCCCAAATCTTAGCAATATGAGATACTGATTCACTGTCTTATCGGATTTCAGTAAATACGAGTAGCAATCTTAAGAGGTTCAACAATTGTTATTACGTAAGATGTATAGCGCAATTCTACTGATTAAAGTGTCTGAATTGTCCCGTAGGTATATTTATTGATAAATAAATATTCTTTTCTCCGTATAAAGAGAGAATGATAAGTGTCGTAGCGTAAATAAATCGTTGTTGCAATATTCCGGTCTGTTACTGCTCTAAAGATACGCTACATAAGTAGGTTACATGTGACAAAATACAAAAATACAAGACGAAATTCATACAAAATATTTTACTCAGACATGTCACTTACGGAAATATCTGTACTACGAACATGTAACAATACAATACATTCAAGGTAACAACGCGTAGAACACGGTATTTACTGCACTTTATCTTGTTACGTACAAATCCTTTGTAACGCTCCGCGACGAATCATATACGACATCTTGTACAAACATCGCTCAGTTTATACAAATACTTGTGGTTAGGGTTGAACAAAGCCGAAAAAATACATTTAGGGTTAGCGATATAATAAACTTTTTACATGTATATTTTATCAACTTCACCTTATCGCCAATGATGTTGCGTAAATATTATGGCCATTGATCCAGACAACAACAATAACAACACAACATCACGCCAGGTCCCTAACGGGGTAGGCAGAAAGCACCGAGTGCCAAATATCTTTGTCCTTGTCCTTGCTTGATTCAGACAATTACCAGGTAAAATGTTAATGTGCATCATATAGCAATCAATTGTATGAAGCATTTGGAACTTCTCATCGGAATTGAAATTTATGTTCACGCGAAGGGTTCGTTAATGATGATTACTCCCTTTTGTGTGGCATTATATTAAAAAACGAGTAACAATTGCTAGCGATATTTTGTAATGCATTGTGAAATAGACATTTATCGTGGATAGACATTTAAAAACCGTGGGAATTAGTATCTACTCAATCAAAAATTATATCATTACGCTGTTTTGTACTTATGGTCTTGAGACGAATGAAATCTTACTTCAATATAAACTAAGCTACATATCTAGCAACACTTCCAAATGAGAATCACAATGATTACATTACAACACGGGAGCAGAACACAAGTTTACTGGTTATGCGGCAATATCAGCAAGTCATCAGAATATTGTCATCAGTTGTGACGAAAGTACCTACTCATCCTGTCAGTGTTGCATTTGGTAATCATGAGTTGCATCCAGTTTAAATCAAATACCTCGGTCTAAATAAAATCCTGTCGTTCCCGACGACAATAAGGTAGTGGCCATACCTAATGTCACTGTAAACATTAAAAACCAGTGTATATACACGTGTCTTCTGTCGTAACAGGAGCCCAGCTAAGTTAATTAAAAAAAAATCAGTGGGAATAGGTAGCAACAGATTTAATTTTCATAATCATAACTAATTCCTTTCGTAAGTGCATTATCTGAATTTGACGATCAATATTGAGATCAATATTGCAAATGGCAACCAGCCAGTACATTTCAGTGCCGGAAGCCAATTTTCCGTACTGTTAACATCAACGTGGTCTAGACGGTCCAGATTCACATTGTTTCCACCTCTAGCAAATTTTATATATCTTACAAGTTAAAGATATTTGATTTTTTGAAATAGTCGGAAATGTTATAGATATTCTTCACTCATAACTTTGCTTTGTTACAACTGTAAAACGTTCCTATTGAACTGCACTGTTGCATATAGATCTGTTATTTAGTCATTCTATAATGTCTTATTTCAACAAGGATTTGCTGTGAACACTGATTAGTCCAACTATCTATCTATCTATTATTGATTAGTTCGAGGAGCAGACATACTGCCTACTAAAGTTGGTAGCAATGTGCAATTGGGTTTTTTTTTCATTTTTTCATTTTAATTTCTTATAAGTTTTAACAAAAAGGTTTTTAAGTGGCTAATTTATTATTAATACGAATACTTTATCTTGTAACAGGTACGACGTAGACATCAAATATGTGTTCCCGATTCCTCACGAAAACTGCTCGTCAAAGCCTGCGAAGTCGGATTACTCCCCAATTTTAGTGGAAGTAGACAGCAAGGTTCCGAAGAGACCCGGCGTTAGTTACAACGTTGCTTTTGGCCACTGATGCCAAATGTAATTTAAACAGATTAAAAATTTTTTTTTTTTCTTAAAAAAAAGTTTAAAAAATATTAATAATATGTACGCGTAATACTAATATTTTATAGAAATAAAAGCGACACTGTTCATATTTTTGTAGTTTTTTTTAACCTTTATAATTATTTTTTAGAGAATCTAAACAATTTTTTTTTAATTTTTTTTAATTTAATTAATTATAAATAAACTGAAAGAAAAACAAACAACAGGACGATAAATCTAAACGAAACGAAAACGTTTATTAACGCAATATTTATATTTGCTTGATAATTAATAACATGTTAATACACTGTAATGTAATTAATGTGTTAAGTAGTAGGTACTCGTAAATCAGCTAACGTTTTAGTTGTAAGTTGGATTGTTCTGGAAATTATTATCTTATTGGTATTTAGAACATAAAGTTCGATACTGGTTCGAGCGGCTTCGGGGAACTGATAGTGTTCAAACAATGTTCCTTACAGTAATTAGTATTCAACAAAGCACATGTCTGTGTCCAGTGCGATGATCTATCCACACTGTCGTTGAGCTTCGATCAGCTAACGTTACTAATCGTGTCCCATTATCGAAATTGGTTTTGCATGAAATACCTATTGTTGTATAATAATGTGAAAATGATAAATTATTTACTGACTTAAAATTGTGTTCAAATTTAAGCCTTCATTGATTTGTTGATTTATATTATGAAACTTCAGCTTCCACTTTTTTACTTTGCTTTTATTTCCAAGTCCTAAATAATCTAGTTAGTATCTTAATGTTATAACAATCTCTGGTTATATTTTTAAAAAAATCTCTGATGAAGCGATCATAATAGACGCGGCTCTTTTTGATTATATGAAACTAAAGGTAGTATGTATCGACCCTACGGCACTCGCGTTATACCCACGTACGAAATGACATTCAAACTTGACCGTATCTAACAGCACTACAATACAGAAGTGCGAGTAAAAATTGAAATGAGTTTTAAACGTGAACAGTCGATTAGAATTTCCACATTTTCTGAAGGAAACTCACGCCAAAGATTATTACCATACTCAGAATCGTACAGAAGATCCCAACACAAACAACATGCACTTATATGAGCGTAAGTTGCTCAACGCAATTATAGAAAAAGCTATTTATGTATACGTTAAATAACGGCTATTTACATTTGGCACTCGATGCTCTCTGCCTACCCCGTAGGGACCTGGCGAGGTGGTATAATAAGAATGATAAATATCGGGATTAATACAACATTTATGGGATTATGGATTTATGGGTTAGTTATTAGAGCTTTCATCATCATCATCATCATCACCGTCAGCCTGTTTCAGTCCACTGAAGCTTATTAGAGCTTTACTGAGTTATTAATGAAAACTTTTAAAAACTAGGTTCCAAAACTAGCAGAACACTACGGCGAATTGAACTAGAACTAAGTGGTGTAGTATAATATTATTAGAGCATGAACTCGTGGTGGTATCTGAAACAAATGGACGGTTGCGGTTTCATAAGCACTCTCGTTAATGGATAGAATAAAACATATAGAGGTAAATACAGTACAAAACTTAGTATGAATTTCAAATGTTTTGCGCATCAACTAGGAAGTCAATAAACTTAAATATGTATATATGTACTTGTAGTGCAAAATTCTTTGTAATAGCTTATAATAAAATAATATGTGAGAATAAGCATATTAGAAAAATTATGAGATTCCAATCTGTTCAGAAGTACATAGATGCAAACGTTTTAAAAAAATATGAATGCATTAACAAATTTTACGCTAAGTAAAACATTTGCTGGGAATTTCTCGCTGGTTTTTTTCACCGGGTTACCGTAGCCTGAAGGGCGCACAAGGCTGAAATAGGATGACTTAAACATGAACTCCATTGAGTATATGTATATACCTCATAATGCATACAGACAGTTTGAATTAGAATTTATACGTGTACATAAAGATTGACGATTACGCCAACTGCCTTGTCTTTGGGCGAAAAAGGTATTTGTTAGTCTTTGACCAAATGAATACCTACTAATGATTCAGGCGTCTTGCGCAAAGCCTCTGTTATAAGTATGAAAGGAACTGCGTTTGTATTTTTCACGAAACAATAATTAACATGGCCGCGGTGCGATCGTGTGTGTATTTGCTTGTGATTGTTGTGCATTTACAAGTGACTGTTGGCAAGGTTCGAAATATTTAATCATTTTCACAATATAATCTCTAAGTGACAGAAAGTCGACAATAATAATAATATCAGGGGACGATTTCACACGCGGCTATCCGATTCCAAATTAGCAATTGAATGCCTATGTTATGGTAACGGGATAGCGGATAAACGTACATATATTCATACAAAATAATAGTTATATAGATATTTTTATTATACCCACCCAGACACAGAACAAACAAATGTGCTGAACATACAAATGTTTGTCCTGGGTTGTAATCGAACCAACGACCTCCGGTTTTGCAGTTAGAGACCACCACTTGACCACGAGGCTAGTCACGACTATTTAGATGCTCTTATTGTCGACTAACCATTAGGTTATGAGAATCCCTATATCTAAGCTTTTTCTTCTAATTTTCAACCTTTTTAGTAGAATGTCTTGATTGTGAGCTTACAGCCCAGACCGGAATAGCAATTCAAAAGCTTCTGCAATGTACCTATCTTATATTCGAATTCAATTTTGTCAAAAATGGTTCACAGCTTCTTTAGAAGTATAAAAGTCCAGAGTCTGTCTAATCTTTAAGGATAACACAACTTTACGATCACGCTCCATAAATTCCATTCTTAGAACGACTAATAATTTTTTTATAAATTGCGTTAATTCCAATAATTTAGAGCATTTCGAAATCATAAACACGTTTATTTTTATAACTTACGTAAACATAATCGCAGAATTTTAATTAGAATTCTACAAAAAATCCAGACACCAAATTTGCTGGCTCCGATGCGTATACGGACATAATGTTATACATACTTCTATTATATACTATGTGGTCGTTACAACACATGTACCAAGAGGAAATATAAATATTTTTGGTTACAATAAAACCAAATTTATGGGAGCACGACGATAAAACAACTATCATTAAGTGTAATAATAAGCTATGAAAACTTAATGAAGTCGAATGTTTTAGATTACAATATTTATAAATAATATCAAAGTATAAGGCGTTTTTATATACCTGCGATTTTAATTCTATGCATAGAATATTTTGAATTACTTTTATTATACAGCTTACAAGGTCCGGTATTAACACTTAGATATTATATGAAAAAACTCAAAACATATCGGCATGTAGGTATATACAATATGTGAACAAAATCTATGTAATATCTTCAACTACTTTATCCCTACTCTACCCTAAAACATAACAGATGCATATTAATATGCTTTGACAAATCGATTATCACGTAAGTGTATGAGTAACATAACAAATTTATCAGTCACAATCCAGTTCCCTAGTTAAACACGAAGTTATCTAACTACCCATAAAAATACACCCTGTTTGACGTGATATTACGGTAACCGATTATCTTTGATTATTAACTAACGGTTGATAAGGGAAATGAAATTGGCGTAACAAAACAAAAACCAAACGCCAGTTATGTGCGAATAAAACGCGAGCGTTAAGTAAAACGCGGATACCGGTATCATTACATCAATCTCGTTGTTGCCCAAACGTATCAAAATCCGATACGTTTCTTAACCGGCACCTATCGTTTTACAACACCGAACGGTAACACAATTATAAAGGTACCAACACACTAGGTTTAATCGAAAACAATTGATTGATAAAAATCAAAGTATTTCTTAATCTCGTTCGATGTATAATAAACTTATTGACTACTGATTTGGATTCCGTGGGAATATCAGAGTAAAATATCCTATGTTCATCCCCAAATTTCTAACTATCCCCGTACGAAAGCTCATTACAATCGGTCCAGCAATCCCGCCGTGAAAGTGTAACAGACAGATGGAGAGACAGTTACTTTCGTATTTATTACATAACATTCATATAAAAGCTAAGTACCTAATGGTAAAGAAGTTAAGAAGGTTTGCGGTTACAATATTAAAAAACAAACAAATGATAGTCCATTATGTCAATTTGACGTTATTGTCGTAAACGAGAGAAATCTTTTTGAGATTTTAAACAATCCGCCAACCAAGTCC
Source organism: Passova gellias (assembly GCA_018249975.1). Taxonomy (NCBI): domain Eukaryota; kingdom Metazoa; phylum Arthropoda; class Insecta; order Lepidoptera; family Hesperiidae; genus Passova; species Passova gellias. The sequence continues at coordinate 1,505 of DWUN01004789.1, read as the reverse complement.
TGTTCAGATGACATTATTGCAAAACCGAGTTCCATTTGAACGATTGAATAAAACATTTTCCTATGCTTTCTATATAACTTATGCAACAGCTATAGATTCGATTTGTATGCAGCTGACAGCGGGCTGATATTGACACACGCTGTATGGACACAAGCTGTTACGTCATTTTCTTCTGTTTAGAACATGTTCGTAAAAGCTTGTTGTCAAAAATGTTTTTTTACCATTGATTTATTTTTATATTGTTTTATAGGCTTACGTTTGTTTATGAGCTTACGTGATGGTAAGAGATGCACTCTAGGATGTTACACGCTTGTCAAGAAACTGTCTATTCATTCTATTTATCTAAGTCTGAGCCACAGCGAGGGTGTTCGACTGTAGGCGGTGGTTCTCTAAAGGGCATTCGTATTTTCGTCAGATTATAGTGTTTCTGGCGGCATGATATACAACTGGTCCGGATTCTTGTGATAATTTATAGCATAATTACAATGGATATAACAACGGATCATAAAGATGCCAAAATTAGTAGGCGGTTAAACCCTTAAGAGCAGTGGTAGCATAGTGGTTTAAATTTCCACTCCGTGGGGTTTGGGTACAGATCCTGGCACGCCCCTCTGATTTTTTGCTTTTGATAACTTAAATTTAAATATCACTCGCTATAATAATGACGGAAAACATGATAAGGAAACCTTGCACACCTTGGAGTGTGTTATAAAATTTATAATGTTTCACAACTGTGTAAATTCGACCAATCACCACTTAGCGAGCGTGTTAGACTAAGGCCTAAAACGCTCTCACAATGACGCGAGACACGTGTCCAGAATCAATACAAGAGTTGGAAAAATATTGCAAAGTCAGAGTTACGAAGTCAATCCTCGGAATGGGAGACTGAAATTCAAATGCTGTTATATTATAGCCCGCGATTTCATCCGCGTTAAAAATAAAACTGAAATGAAAGTAGCATAAGTTACTCCTTATTACATCAGCTATCTGCCAGTGAAAGTCCCGTCAAAATCAGTCCAGCTGTTCCAGAGATTACCCGGAACAAACAGAGAGACAAACACAAATTGAAAAAAATGTTATTTTGGTACCGTGTAAATCTGTACAGACATATGCATTTAGCAAAAAGCGGTTGTTTTAACATAACCAACAGACACTCCAATTTTATAGTATTGTATAGATGTGAATAATTTAAATCAATATTAATGTCGGCAGCCATTATTCGACTGGTTATTGTGCGATATGGTTTGCGACGACGACGACATCACGTCCACCAGCTCGACCACGCAGGACGACATGTTCTCGATGTTGTTCGACTGCTCCGACTGTCCGCAGCGTGCGACCACGCCCAGGCCCGCGCAGGCCATCTCGCTGCGGCTGCGTAAGTTGAATTCATTCTTAACGTAACGTAACATCACGCCTGTAATCCCAGAAGGGGTAGGCAGACGAGTGTAGTACACCCCCACATTTCACCAGTTACGTTTAAGTCCCAAATGGAATAGGTGGTG
>DWUN01004788.1:0-10424 GCA_018249975.1 Passova gellias | reverse complement strand
ATTGCTTCACGGCAGAAATAGGTGTGGCGGTGGTACTTCCCCGGGCGAACCGTATACAGGTTCTACCACACAAATATCACAAAATCACTCTCTTCAAAACACAACAGGCTTCTGTACGCGATCAATTCATTCGTTCATTCGATATAATATGTAGTCATAACTAAATAACTATACATACAGTATGTAGTGGAGACGATTTCAAATCTTCAGGCATAGCAAACTAATGTGTAACCAACCGTGAGTAGTACAGATGCTAATATATAACGTTGCTGTATAATGTAAGTTTTTTTTTATAAGAGAGTTGCCTTCTAATTGCCATCAGAAAAATGCTTATTATGATTGATTCTGTCTATGTATGGGCACTGTCTGTAAAATACCTATACATACATAACATCACGCCAGGTCCCTAACTGTAAAATACCTGAAGTATATATTTTTTTAATATGACCCGGCTGAGTATTCATTTACAAATGGCGTTTTATTACCTTTTATTTATGATGTTGTATTCATAACTTACAATCGTTTCAGTGAATTCTGAACGTTAGGTATTTGATTGCAGCGGCTTTACGACCCGGCGGAGCGCATCGGAGTCGAACAGCCGCACGCCGATGTACTTCCCCGAGGTGGACGTAGACGTGCGGCCCGCTCGCTCGCGATTGGACGAACCTGATTTTAGGTAGGTATCTAATATTACCTGGATTTATTTTAAAAAATGTTGAAAATGGCTACAGTACTAGAACATGAAATAAAGTGTTTTGAGTGCGACATAGAATGTTATACGATTTAAATGTTGCTTGCAGCCATATAAAGTCGACCGAGGATATAAGCTCGGGCTACTCGAGCGCGGACAACTCGGCGTCGCTGACGCGCGCGGGCTCGGTGGGCGCCGGCGGGGGCGCGGGTGCGGGGGGCGCGAGCGGCGCGGCGGGCGCGGCGGCACGCGCGCGCGGCCGCTCGGCGCGCACGGCCGTCACCGCCATCAAGCGGCCGCAAGCAGCCGAGGTCTGGTAACTTGCACTGGCCTCCTCCGGCTGTTGCTTGTACTTCTGGTTCTCTTGGACTCTGACCGTTCTCGACCGCGACGGCCTGCTCGCGCGCTCACCTTGTAACGCGAGTTGCGCGTCATATTCGATCGGCCTTCACGTCGACGAATACGTATGTGATCCGTCGGCGATGTATGTGGGTTACTTAATTGGAAAGTAATTTCTTTCTTACTACGAAACTATATAATATTTTCGGAGCCCAAGTGAGGACCAGAGCTCAAGTTATCCGCCGGAATCGTACGTCAAAGCGCCAAAGCCACGAAGACGAGCTATCGCTGAAATATCGTCGCTTCGCATTTCACGCACCCAAGGAGCGCTGTAAAAACCATCGGTTTAATCTGCTCTGTTACGGTTAGGGCTAATTGCATTTTATTATTGTTTACCATAGAATAAGTTAGCAATAGTATTTTATGTAACCATTATAATACACTAGGAAAGAAAACATTGAGATGGTTGATTTTATAGATTATAATATGAAACGTTTTAAAATCAAGATTTTTACTGCATTTAAATCGTGTGTATTTCAGAATAATATAATAGTGATAAAATTAGGTATTAAGGCAAACTGTAAAGTGCGCTTAGCCCTAGCTTATAAATAAGTAAGGGAGTTGTAATACAAACACATTATTTTATAATGTTTTATTAACGTTATGGAGTTTGAGGTGTCAGATTGGCCAGGGGAGGTATTTTATATCTTGTAGGGGAACTGTGGAGACGCGATACGGCAGTTGGATATGGCAGGGTAGGCACGGTGCCGGTACACTTGTGAACGGTCACATAGCCGCAACATAATCAAAAAATAATGTAGCTAGTATCAAACTATTCATAATAGCTGTTACTATTTAAAAAATAATAAGTCCTTTAATGAAAGGTTTCTAATAAATAATAATATCAGTTATTCTATCTAGGTGTTTTGATAAAATTAACGATACGGTTTTCAAAATTCCGTAGGCGAAATATTAAAATTTATTATTGTTCATTTTTGTTAGGTATATCATCACCATCACGCATGTGACATTGCTATATAATTTCTTTACTTAGATACTAGATATTCACTTTATAAAAATATCTATAAGTCTGTGTTTTGCATTTATTAGCTTTTTATACTGTTTATCGTTTTATTTTATTATATTTTGATTTAGACTTAGTGCTTTTTATTTAAAGGATAACGAAGTAACCATCGAGGAGCTACAGGACGATGATGGTGTAGATTATGCGAATATGCCCCCTCTCGTGAATTTTCGCTCTCCTCTATTCCTGTCTCATACTGTGCCTCCGTTTATATATCAATATGTAGGAGATCAAGTTAAAATTGTTCAAGTATTAGGTAATTATCCATTAACAAATGAAACTGATCATATAGATCGTCGGGACCAAAAACAAGAAAACCCAGTTGAAAAATCACCTAACGAAGGTACTGTGAATAGTAAAGAAATTTCAGGTACAATAAAAAATGTGTCTAATCACGAAATTGATATTAAAGATGTAAGCGACATTCCAATGCAAAATGAATTTAGTGATTGTAATGAAATTGCGACGCATAATATTCATAAAGAAAATCAAATGAACAAATTTCCAGAAGTGTATGAAACTCCCGAAAGAGAATATGATTACGTGGGAGAAGCAAATAGTAACAATGACAACGTAAATGATAATAGATCTTCGAGTCTAGACGCATTGGCCAGTGATAGTTATTCTGCTGAAAGTGACGATGAGGCTTCATTCGGTACTCCTGAAAATTCTCCGAAGAGCAGTAGAAAACTGGCTAAAGGAAAGTATGGTAAAAATAAAGCTCCACTACCACCTTTGAAAGCTGAAAAAAGTGGCTCTGAAATTACATTATCTGTTAATATTCTAGATGACTCACAATCTCTTATAAATTCAGAGAGTTTAGCGAGTTTTAAACGCGATGAAGTATCAGCCGCTGAAGAAAAAGGCAACAAAACGAGTAAATCTAGTAAGACAAATAAAAATAATGGTAGTGGATTAGCAAAATTGTTACAGTTACCTACGAAATTTGCATTTTGGCATAGGGAAGATAAATCTAAAGTTGATGATAATATATCTACTGTTTCGGAAAACACAAGTAGAAGATCGTCGAATGGAAAAGTTTCCGACGACTTCCAAAACTGTAGCGATATTGATGTTAATATTGGTGTACCAAATGAAAATGCCATTCGGACTCTCGAGATATCTGAGGATCAGGTCAGTTTTAAAGATGCAGATGATTTCGATAAAGAAACGATTGCACAAGATGTAATTGAAAAGAGTGATGCTCTTCAGAAGGTCATTGAGGCCAAATTAGAAAGCCACCCGGAATATAAACTGTCCGTATCCCACGAGGAAATACCAACCACGTCTAGAAGTACAGATGTGTAAAACATCTACCATAAAACTTCCACACCACTTTTAGGAGCACTGAAGCGAAACAGTATGTGTTCTAAGAATTATGTGTGTTGTGTTTTGCATGGAAATAATTTCCGAGATTTTAGTTTCGCTTTATTTACCCATTTTGAATCACGTACATTAGCTATCACTTGCATTTTTTAAACATTCACATAATTTTTACGAATAGGCTTTAATTCTTATTAACTTAAACGTCTAAAAACTACGCCAAACAACTTTTGAAGCTTGTAAGAGTTGATTTCTTAACTTTCTTTCATTTGATATTTTTTTCCATAAAATGACTAAAACATACAATGTAAAAGTACCTATTAGTTGTATAAACTTACAGATCTCTTATTTTCATAACTAACGTACGCTAAGAGGACTTTGAAATCCGTACATTATCAGCTCGAATGATCATTAATATGTAATGGCCACATTACTGCTTTGCTTTTTTTAAGTTAGTTTTCAATTTATTTGTCTTATTTTCAGGCATTGCTGTCGGCCTCTGCTACAATACCTCGCGCAAAAAAATCTAATAAAAGGAAAACTCAGTAGTACACATTATATAAAAATAGGCGTAGGGACGTGATCGTGTATATATACGTATGTAGTATAAAAATTGCTCTCGTTTAAATTGATCGCATTGGTTACAGGCTCACTTTAAACACAAATTATTGAATGCAGTCTAGCGGACTTCTTGGAAATAAAATGACGTTGAAATATAAACATACTAGGTACCTATATTAATTATATGAAAGTTCAATCCAAAAATTTACGTAATTTATCTCATAAATTAAAATTGAAAAGCTGTATTATAAACTAATGCTAATTTTACTATGCTATACAGATGCAGTTGTTAAGATTATTTAAAAGCCATATAAACATAAATGCAGATTGAATTGAAATTGAAGTTACAAGTTACCATTACAATAAATTTGCATAAAATGCACAATTATAATTTGTGGACTATATTTATGAGAACATAATTCTCAATAATTAATTTTATTGGGGCAATGTATTCAAGTGTGCATTTATTATTATTTGAAATTAAACTACTGTTAAAATCTTGTATCAATATCCTTTATTTCTTATAACATTATTGTTTAATGTATTTATTAATAGTAGTAAATTTAAAAAATGCCATGCTGTTGGTCTCTGTAGGCGCAAGAAACAGTATTAATATTTTTTTAAGTTATTTGTTAAGCGATCAGACAAAAACAGTGACAACTACAATTCTACTAATGTAGTAAATCAATTCCCTTTCATTCACAATAGAGGTTATAACTAAATTCCTAGTAGAATTAAACAATGTATTAAAAGACAGTGAGAGAGGGACTATTCGCAAGGTATCGGGTACTTCGATGATAAGAAAGGAAACAACTTATTGGAAATTGATTTGAGCCAAAATTTGCCAAATATGAAATAATTGACGACTCAACAATAGTCGAATGATATTTTGTAAGTAGTCGTACTTATTAGATGTTAGATCATAGGAAAGCTAGTCTATATGAAAAAAACTATGACTACATCAAGACGACATGATGAGGCTTATTTTTAATATGTCAGAATATAATGCCGATGAACTATTTTATGTAGATGAGTTACTGAAACATTTTAATAATTTTTTGAGTTATTATAGTTGCAGTCGAGGGAGTGGATATCCATGACAAAAACTAATATGTACTTTTAGTTTAAACAATTAATCAATATAAATCCAACACTATGTTATAGCTAGCATTTTTTCTTATTGGAAAAATCACTTATTCCTTCCTATTATGTTTAATTTGAGTGAATACAAATTTGTGTTACCCGAGTGATATCGTTGTTAGGTATACTTTTGAATATTATTGTGAATGGTGTGTGACCCCAGTTTTGTTCTTGCAAACATGTTACTGCATTTTGTTTGAATAAAATGTTGTAAATTGTTAAGGAATTATAATCGATCCCAGTAATGTAAATATCATTGTTACATTATTTGCGTGTTGTTCATTAAGTTACCACAGCAGCTGTTGCATTGGTCACGAAACATTCAAGACGCTTGCAAATTACGAATCGTTTATGAGCGACATTGGGTCTACCTCACTATTGGTGATTGGAGATCACAATCATTAAAAGCCACATGCAATTTTATGTTTTAATGGAAATAAAATCATAAAACCACTTTCAAACGTTTTATTGCGTCTATAATATTTCACCAGTTTTTAACCTTAAGGTATCGAAAATATACTTGCCATAATCGTCTTTGTACATATTTTTCATAAGTTGAGTCTCCAATAAATTTAAAGAATCGTTATCCCAAGTTTTTATCCAATAGAAAAATGAATACAGTTTGTTGTAGCTATTGATGCCTTTCACGTAATCGGAAATTACAATAGTAGGCAAATTTTCTACTATTTTCACTAGTTTAGGTGTAACAACCGCATTGAATATTGCATTATTTGTTGTTGCAAACTTATGAATCATATTAACGGTCTGCACGGTAATTGATTTGCTCAGTAACATGTCGGGGAGCTTCTGAAGCCACAATTTATAAATGTCATGTTCATGAAAATGGGACAAATTCTCATTCAGAGCTATTTTGCATACCAATGCAAATATTTTTTGCTTATATGTGTCTGGAGTGTTTTCATTCAGAGAGATCTCAATCATTTTTTTGAACAATTTGTCCAAAATAGCAACAGCTTTCGTCCAGCCCGTTGCTTTGCTGGCGAACAATGTGTGTAGTATATTCAAAACAATGTCGCAAACATTTTCATTACAGTTTCCGCTCAAGATTTTTTCAATATAAATAAGAGTTGATGTAATATCTTCCATTTGCCTTTTAATATTTATGTGACGGTTGAAAATTATAAACAGATGACATATTTCCAAGTTTTCAACTACAAATTTGGAGTCAGTAATGACATCTGTAGATGTGGAGTCGGTGGTTTTACCTTGCTTGGACCTAATATTGGTCACATAAGGGAAGGAACTGACGAAGTGCTTACTGAACAAACTCTTGTACCTCGATAGAAATGTCATTTCTAAATTACTGCATGGATTCCGTTTATCAAAGTACCTTATAAGTTTGCATATTAACAATATAACTCGCAATACATTTCTTAAAAGAATTGCTGCTTCTTCACTTAAAACAGTCTCCATATTGTTATTTGATTTTGAATTGGGAGACACTTCAAGCCAAGTTTCCACAAGTAACGGCATCAAGGTGTTGACATAAACTTTGAACTTCTCTCCTTCATCGGATTTTTGCAGGATTTGCGTATTTTTAGAAATGTCCAATACATTACATACTGCTATATTTCGTTTATCAAATAACGGATAATAGTTCAATTTATGACGATCAAACAGTGTGTCTTTGATTCCGATTTCACTGTCTTTGTTATCAATCTGTTTATATTCAGCGTATTTATTCAAAAACTCTTGCAGCCTGTGGATCACTTTGATTCTCCACTTTACACTGGTAATCTGGCTACTCATATTTACAGTTAACGTCCTGCCTGGTGTGGCATCGACATGCAACTTTGATATCATATCCAAGAAGTTTGGAATAATTTTATGGAAGTTACTTGCAATTTTTGCAGGAGTGCAAAGAAGTAGAACATCTAAAAATAAAAGTGAATCTTCTTGAATCCGACTGTCAATATGAGTCATTGCACTTCTCAGATAAGTAGAAATGATGTAAAAGAATGGATCAATTTTTTCCCCTTGCATATTAGACAGTATGAAATGTAAGACTTTGATGGAATCTCGCCTTACCTGAAAGAGATTTATAATTAAAATTTCATTACAACATACCATCATGCAAGGTCCCTGACGGGGTAGGTTAAAATTTCATGACAATACTGAGAAATGAAACAGATACTTTACAGTAAATAAAATGGTTACAGCACTCGTACATTAAATCATTAATTAGAAAAATAAATAGTCATAAAATGCTTTGGTGGCCAAGGTGCGGATAAGCCATGTTTTTCTAGGATTATTGAGTGGGACAATCAAATAAAAAATAACAAGCTACAAGTTGTTTTTCTGAAAATAATAATTTGTACATACCACTTTCTCTACATTTAAAATCAATGGAGTAACATCAAGAATGATTTGTCCCAAATATTGTTCCAGCGTTTCAGGGTGTGAACTAATAAGCTCTCTCAAACCTTCTAAAGCGTCTGTGCGAGCTTTCGTATTAAAATGATGTAAGCGCGATAAAAGTTCTTCAATATTAAGTTTTCTAGTAGATAAATGCACTGTTTCTCCATGTTGCTTTAGTTGCTCTCTAATTACGATTTTTTTTATTTTAAAATTCGTCTTCGTCACATTTGTACCTTTTGGTAACTCTTTCTTTTTCTTTAATTTAGTCTTCGATTTCTCCGATTTTAAAAACTTTTTATAACGTGTTGACCCACTTTTATGCATTTTATGTCTCAATTACTACTTACTCCATTAAAAAAATAATCAATATTGAAAAACAAAGAGAATTGGTTTGGACTGAAAATCATTAATTTACAAGTCCAAGATAGTAAAGATTAACATCTTATAATAGGTTAGCCTAGGGTTGTGAAAATCGATATTTTGTAAGAATACTCCTAAAGAATCGATTTCAAAAAAACGTCTCCGGTATGGTAATTTTATGTGGAGCAAAATTCATTATGCATTAACTCAAAAGCGTAACATTTAAAGAAATCCTTGAATTGCGTCAAACAGAAATATACGAAACAGGATGATCACTAACCATGACTCACTCAGAGATCATTATGAAAAATACAGACAACAACAACAAAAACATAACATCACGCGAGGTCCCTAACGGGGTAAGCAAAAAAAATAGACGAGCCTGTTAAATAGTAACTATAAAAAAAGAAAATATTCTAATTAAGTAAAGCTGACTTAAGAAACAACAGCTTATGCATACTTTTAATTGGAACAACTTAGTACTACATATCTATAATAGAGAGTGACAGTACCGGGCAGGTCATCTCAACTCGATTCGATTCCTTCTATAGGATAGAAAACTTTCAATATCTAGACATAGTTCTTATGCCACTATCCGTTTCTTACTCAACAAAATTTAACTTTGTGAGAATTTATGAAAGCTGGTGCTGAAAAGTAAGATAGTTTTAGACAAATAATTATTTGGTCGGATTAAAACTAAGTATCTAAAGTGTATATATATTTTGTGCAGGCGTATCAATTCGGAATACATTGATGAATAAGTGACGTTGTATTTCGTTAAATAATAATTTATACCGACCACAGAGAATACCCATATCGTCAATGTCTAGTTTTTTTACGTCTACGGCTAAAACTTACAAACCTTATTTAAGGTAAGTACGTACGATATTATAAACATCTATGTTGACATCGATGTCATAATCGAAAACGCAACATCGATGTTCGATGTTTATCGAAAACCGAACATCGATGTTAAAACATCCATGTTTTTGCTTCAACATCGGCGATCATCGAACATCGATGTTCATCGAGCATCCCTATCTTATGTTCCATGTTCGTAAAACACGTGTTGTTTACGTTAGTTGAGACTGAATACTATACTCGTAATTTTGTTATTAATTGCGCTCTAGGGATCTAAAAACATAATTTTGTAGCCATATTTGTATGAGCGTAATACAACATTTATTGCGTAATTACAGTTTCCTGATACTTTTTCATTGTAAATATGAAAATTAAGAAGCAGCATCGCAAAAAGAAATATTTACATAAATTAAACCGTAAGCGAATGCGAAACAAGGAGCGAAGCACGGGTCCTGTACAATGGTAAACTAAATTGCCATTAAAATATTACCTTTTCATAAGGAGTTTATTATTTATGGGTATTTATATTATAATTTTACAGTCAAGTCATTAAAGATGCTTGGGACAACAGGAAGACCTCATTTAAAAACCTCAGGGAGATGGGTCTTGCAAATGATCCAAACAAAGCCATAAAAATTCCAAATTATAAGCAGGAAACAATGAGAAAAGCTGTACAAATTGTGAAGCAATATGATTCTGACATGGAAGAAAAAGTGGTTATAAAGAGAGAGCCATCCAAGGTTGAAGTTGTAGAAAAACTAGAAAACATAACCAAAGCACCTAGGGAGCGGAAATTTATGTATGTATATTCTTATTTCAAGATAGTAGCAAGCTGATAGCAGTCACAAATGGTCCATCAATCTGTGGACATCTAAAATTGAACATTAAATTAATAGAAAGTGAATACTGGCACACTGAAATATATGAAAATTAAATAATACTTCAACAAGCCTTTGAAGAGTTTTATGTGGACATTATATTATTTCGTTTCCACTGATATAGTGGTCATTTAGTAAATGACAATGTCACATTCAGTAAATGGTTAAAATTGGCTAGCAAAGGCTTGTAGCCTCAAATTAATATTATAAATTTAATATGTCACATTTAATCTTCAGTAGTTTCGAAATAATTAGAAATACAAAAGTGAACCTCACATTTTATTAAAGTATTTATGTCTAAGTCTACTTCTTCCAACACTTAAGATGTCACATCTTAAAATTTCACTAAATACATATTTATAAATAAACCAATTAATGAAACATATATTTGTTTAATAGGTTACCTAAAGGTCAAGTAGAATTTATTACTTATCTGCTTGATAAATATGGGCATGACTATAAGGCTATGGAAAGAGACAAAAAGAATTACTATCAAGAAACGTGGAAGCAGTTGAGAGCGAAAATCAGAACTTTTATGGGAATACCAAAACAATACGGAGAATATCTTAAAGCTAAAGGGATATTAGAAAAACCAGATGATGAAATAGAATTACAACAACAAGCAAAGGCTCTAGCGATGGACGATTGATGTTTGTTATATTTAAATTAATGCCGTCCAATAACATTTTGTTAGCTTGCATTAACATTACCAACAAATGAAATTGCAATTTAATAATAGAACATATAATATGTATAAAAGGATTATTTGGTAAAACCAATGTCGGATAGTCCCTATGACATCCTAATA
>DWUN01004787.1:0-10432 GCA_018249975.1 Passova gellias | reverse complement strand
ACCAATATTTCCTGAGATTAGCGCGTTCAAACAATCAAACAAACTCTTCAGCTTTATATTATTAGTATAGATTTCTTGTATCGAAAGGAACATTTCAAAAAAGCTTTACATATTATAGATAACTTTTTATATGAGTAGGTACTATAGAAGTGTTGACATACTTGTATTTAGCGTTAAACGTCGTAAAACAAAAGCAATAAGTGGATGTTCATACCAAGAATGAAAATGGTTGCCAACATCCAAATTTTCCATTTCCAGTCATGTTTTGTTTGCCTAAATAAAATCGGTCATCGATCGTAATATGAAATATGCGGACAGGGGCCTGGGCATGTCAATTTGTCCGCGTCATTCTCCGGGCCGATGATATTGACGTTGGCCTGTGACAGTATACACAAACACAATTACACAAACGAGACGCAAACGTTCCAATAGGCGTCCACTGCCTATGCATTTACTGTATGCTTGTATCCAACATACAATTTCTATAACCGAAGCTTGCATTATGTTTATTAGTCTATGTGAATATTTTTTGTCAATAGTGACAAAATGTAATGCAAACCATTAGAATTACTATTTGATTTCAGATGTGTGAATCTGGTAGTAGTCCGAAGTCTTATGTTGGAGCGCCTAAACAAGGCTTCCCACGAAGAGTGAGTGTGCGGATTATTTAAACACGGTGATAGCGCATGCGACACGCAACGAATCAAGGCTCTTCCAACTCCAAATCGACTTCAAATATTTTTCGAATAAAATTGATCTGCACCTTTGAAGTTACTGACTCGCGGCGGATCGCATCGTTGTTGGCCTCTGCGCGGTGGTGGCATGGTGCGGGTGGTCCGCATACATCCGTAACAGCACACACCATGGGAAGCTACATATTTGAGCGAGTGTGACTGTCACTCGCGTACCTCGATACTACATTGGTTCTATCCTTTACGTTGCATAATGTACATGAATATTTTTATTCACATAAAAGCTGTAAAACCGCTTTCATCAAAGTCATAAATTTTCACGGTTATATCCAAAAGCAATCCGACGGAGGCCTTAAATATAAAACACCATATCTCAGGTATGTAAAATTTATAGCAGAGTCGTTGAAGACAGGCGAACTTATTCTTTTCTTCGGAGTTATTAAAACTTTAGGGCCACGGGAAAAATGTTAACGTTGTCAGACATAAGCTTTGCTTTTATTTATTCGCAAGTTTTAACGACATTCGTCCCTACGAAAATATGATCATAATAAACATTGGAAGCTAATTATTTTCCAAGTTTGCGAACAAATATTTTCTACAAGTTTCGTTGGTTCATTTCAGCGAAATATAAAAAAATGTAGAACACAAGATGGAAATAGACTTGGGTATAAGTTTTGGAATTTTTTTGGCGTATTTAACAAAACCTTGGAAGTTATTAAGTAACAAATGTATTCATTTTATTTTATTAGTTTGAACAGCCATAACTTCAGTCGGCAGTAGCTTTATAATTCGGGCGCATGTAAATTTACTTTCGGACTAATTTCCCATTTTAAATAGAATATTTTCCTTATACACTTTGCTTAATCAGGGTGAAAACGCAAATGATATAATCTGTTATAATAATACATTTCCTGTGCGTATGACGCTAATCAGATGGTTTAGTAAAAGTTAGGTACTCTCAATAACCTTTAATAACAATAATCCGTTGTGATCCGTCTAATTAATGACTAGCTTGTTGATCTCATTAGTGATTATGACTAGTGTTAGATACTCAAGGAAATTATTATTAAATTACGTGTAAAATTACTTTGTCTAGGCTCGGCTGCCAAATACGGTGGCGAAGAAAAAACAAATATTCCTGTGCATGTATAACAGCTTCTTTTCCTTAAGTAGTATTTTCAGAAGGAGCTGATAAGCTTGGGAAAGCGATTGCTCATTTCTATTGGAGTTCGCCCTAACCATGTCTGCTTTTATCTGAAACTGCAAGTACAGCTGCCGACTTGGCACATTGTAGCGTATCGAGGGCCGTTCTAGGAGACGAACGCAGTGCACCAGTTGCAATGAGAGAAGCTACATATATTGTAAGCAATTACTTTATCGACAGATGTCTTCTGGTTCAGCTGGTTCTATTGGTACGGGGTTCTTCAAAGAATTCTTGCTAGCCAGTTATATATTTCCCTTTACTAGCTTATGGTCCATATGGTTCATTTCATATTTGAAAATACATTGTTGATATTTTATCCACCCCGCGATCTATGCATCGCCTAACTTACTCTCTGGAAATAATTGTACCGTTAGAATAAAACACGCACTAGACTGAATTTAATGAGGCATAGAGAGACATTTAGTGTCATTAGCGACAAGCCCGTGGCTGGTAAGAGCCCTCAATTTACGGTCCGGCCGTAATGCCAGGCCCGCTGCATTAAGCAATGTCGTAACTAAGGCCGACTGCTAAAAAGGTTTCTTTACTTCTTTATACGTGATACCACACATTAAAAAAGCCCAATAACGTAGAATTATGAGAGCTGCGAAGTGGAAAAAGAATTATTTGTACACGTTAATCCACACCCTTTAAACATTCGTCTGTGCCGGGCGAAACATTACGCCGCATCGTCCCTATTGCAGATTGTCATAGAATTTAACTCCGAACTGGTTTCTATTTTTAATCTTCGAGGGTAGTTAGTCTTAGACTACACCTCATATAACATCAGGTAATTCCGTGGTCGAACGCAATCCTATATATAAATTGAACTCAAGTCTCAAATCATGTAACTTTCTAATCAAATGTCTACTGAACTTTGGTGCGTCTCAATCTAAAACGTATTAGATGGTGCTGCGGTACAGAGCACGTTTGAGGACAACATCGGCTCATCAAAATGCCACATCGAATTATCAGAAATTTCAAAACCGCTCTAAGGCAACCGTTATCTAATTATAACTCGAAAGGACGAGACGCGCTCAAAGCGATATCACTTCCGATTCATAAGCGCCATTGAACTCCAAGTCACTTTGCTTATTCAATTGCACAATGGAGTTGAATGAGAAAAACCCCGCTGTTACAATAGATTAAAGTAAATACGACGTACAAGGATTGGATTGAAAGAGATCGTGTATTCGCTGATAAGGCCGCCAATTGTACCTACGCTTTTATGTTTAATGTGTACTTGTACTATTTTAATAGTACCCTATTTTCGAATGGTGTACTGTAACCAACAGCCGTGTTTGTATAAGAAATAATTGACTTTTATTTACAGTTAAATTCTCTCACGCACTTGGTTCTTATTTGTAACACGTTGAAAAGATATTGCCTCGGTGAATAAGGCTATTGTAAAAACTCTATTATCATTCAAAATTGCAGGCTCGTTTCCAACCAACAGCTCTTTTATTTTTTGACAATATGTTAATTCCAGTAATAACATTGCGATTTCACAATGTATGTACCATAATTGTAGCCACTTGATTAAATATTACACGAACGCATGTTAAATGTATAATTAATGAGTTTATTTATTTACCCTTTATTGTATTTTACAATAGGAGAACGTAATGCCTCATACCATTCCCTAACAGCTAACTCTTAATTTAATACCACTTCTTAAAATATTTTTCATGTATTACATATTAGGTACAATTCTTTAGTGACAAATGATAAAATTATTATTTATTATCATTAATGAGCATCCTTAAGTTACAATAATAGTATGATCGTCGAACTCGTCATATATAATATTCATGAAGGGAGGAACATAAAATAAATGTGCTAAGAATTTATAAGTAGATGCATATTTTGCGGAAATTGACACAATTGTTAACGGTCCATCACTGGATGTACAATGTACATGCATTCACTGGATGTTGCGTATTTTTTGAGCTGTGATACGTGTACATGTATATTAGTTTTTTACATTCAATAGAACGAAAATATTGACATGGTTTCAGTTTTAATTGTTCGTTGCAAATATACTATGGATGAGATGGCATTCAGGAGCAATAATTGTGAGCTTATGACTATCTTTTATTAGATGCATTTAGCTGTAAAATAAATAGATTAAAAAAATTAAAAGTGCCTTTCTACCGAAGGACCTATCTATGCCGCAACGCAATTAAGTAGGTACATTAGCACAGGCAACGAGAATATTAAGTTAACTGTTCAACAGACGTATAAGACGTAAAGTGTTCGAAATTAGTCCTTAAGGATAGCAAAAAGTCTATATTTTTCGAATGTCCATGAAATACATACATATATAGACCTCGTGATACCATTAAGCCCATGTTACTGTTATGTAAGCTAAAAGCAGAAGACGTCGGAAAACATATGTCAGAAAATCTAGGACTGGATGGAGCTTAGCGGCGAACTTTTATGGGTGGATGGGATTTCAAATAAACCAATATAAATAAGTTGTTATTTTATTTTGTTTAATCACAACATCCATAAGCTCATATAAATATACATAATATAATCTATAGTAAAAAATATCGCCAATTCACGGATTTAAATTTTCGTTAAAAAACGGCATAATTATGCTATAACAATTTTGTTTTTATCGCTTTGAAAATATTTAATATATTGTACAGGCGCCGGCTGTGTGGAATTTCAGTTGCTTAATGAGGTACACAAAACACAATGACCGCACTAATTGCTGGTTTTAAAATCGTATTTATCTTAATTTTTGTTATTTCACGGTTTCAGTTGAAAGCTATCGTTTAAGTTAAATTGGACAGTTACCAATAAGTTAATTATACCTACATGTATGAAAGATAATTCGTAAATAAATGTATCAGTGAATGGTTGTTTTGCTTCTACATAATATAAAAACAATTTAATCCTCAACAAAATGTAGATCAGTGGCATTAAATTTATTTATAAAAGAATAGTTTTAGAATAGCATTCGGATAAATCTATGAAGTACAAGGAATACCCGCCGAATAAATCCATTTCTACCGCGATGCTTGTTATTTAAACAATATGCGTTTAGACAAATCTTATATCTTTATATATTTGTACATCATCAAAAATACTTTATCGGTCCTCTATATATAGGTGGTACAGATATGCCATAATTCTATTCCAGACATATTTATTTTTTGTAACATTCGTCAGGCCTATCGCCCTAACCAATCTCTGAGTGACGTTAAGTAATAAATATTATTTAGTAAATTGGAATTGATCAAGAATATATTTTTTGTTTACTTAATTTTATTAGCCTAATTTATGCTCTAGCAGAGTCTGTAAATTAGGTAATTAATCTTTAAGGCTGTACGTTTTAATGAAGTTACGCCGTAACGCGATTTTCGTTGAGAAAGATGTTTTCTTTGAAAATTGTTTTATACGTCGTCTACTTCGTCCAGAAGAACCTTTGCATCATAATGAGGGTAGAACCTTGACGACAAAATAATTTCATTACCGTTAGTCGTGTAATCGAATTTTAATCTTATTACCAAGTGATACTAACAACTTGAATTTGACTTCACAATGAAAATGTAATTGTAGGCAATTCACATCATGGCATATCAATTTCAGACTTTTTCCAAGTCAGACAAAATGGATTTCAGTTCATTACTGATTTCATTTTTGTTAAAAAAAAACGCAAACAGTAGGTACCCATTGGTTGCAGGAAGGAAAATAATGTTTACTCTAAATTAGAAATAGACTGCATATGAATTTATAAGAGGGATGCTATTTTCGACATTATAATTGCGATAGAATTTTCAATAAGTTTCTTATTCTTCTTATAATAAACGTACCTAAATATTTTAACAGGGAAATTTAACGATTCAATTATTAAGTAACAGACCAGAGTGGACCAGTTCTTAAATGGAGGCAACAAAGTTATAATCTTAAATCTTTTAAGTAAATAAAACTTTTCTCATCTTACCATGCTTTTAAGAGTTATTTATATCAAAAGTTTCTACGTAACGTTAAAATAAACGTTCTGAAAAGGTAGTGTTCTATTAGCGTTTCTAAGTAGAGATAGAAATTAAATTGAACGGTTGTATTTATAAACAATAATAAAGTAGGAAGTAATAAATAAACATATGTAAACAATTACTTTAAACAATTTGAGGGACAAACGTAGCTGCAGTCTGACAATGATACTTAACATAATTTGGCAAACTCCAAGCAATATAAATAAACACTTTAAAAGGGTCACAATATAGTAATGTTAATTAGGTCTATACGAGTCATAATTCCAACTAACTTCACTACCACGAGAATAGTGTAAAGCTTGGTGACGGCAATTGAAGTATTTTTATCTATTTACAAGAGCAAAGTATTTACGAGACAAGCGGAAGATTTAGTCAAGTGGAAATACCGAGAATTCTTCCCACAAATATGTTGTTCGCTCCGCGCACAGGCTCCAATAAAAGCTAACAGAGTAATAGAAACTGAAAATGATAAAAGATAAGATATGTTTTTTTTTTCTATTTATCAATTACTTATGAATATATTACAAACGACAACTGCATTATACACATATGAATAGATCACAATTACAACTACAAAATAAATGAATACATTGGTCCATTAGCAAGTGATTACTAAGCCCCGGATTATGGATTCTATTCTCACTATGGACATCTTTTGAGAGCTATGAGAGCCATGAGGTCTTTGTATATACATTTATTTATTTGAGAATTGATGAATAGATGGCCGTGTGTGAAGTTGTCCCAAGATGTTATTACAATTATAATATGAGTTCTTTGTCAATAGTTATGTCTACAAATTGTAATTCTATCTATGCGAAAATTTTAACAGCTTCAAATCTACTGCGAAGATTTCAAGTGGTCACATAAAATCTCCTAAAAGCCTTTTCATATCTGTTAACAGAAACTTAAGTTAGCTATTCTAAAGTTTTCCACTTAACTTAAATTTATAGTGCATATTATAGCGTAATAAAGGAGAGGGAATTGGCACACTTCGAATAATATCAGTGAGCTTACCTTAAGCGTGTTTTATTTAAATGTTACTAGGTGACCCGGCAAACGTTGTTCTGCCATATAAACTATAACCGTATTTCTCTACTATTTAATGGATGTTATTTTACATATAAACCTTCCTCTTCAATCACTCTATCTATTAAAAAAACCACATCAAAATCCGTTGCGTAGTTTTAAAGATTTAATCATACATAGGGATATAGGGACAGAGAAATCGACTTTGTTGTATACTATGTAATGATATACGGCTTATATTTATAGACGTACATATTCATAAATAAAATAAATTAAGAAGACTTCTTTTAACTGTTTATGATTTCTAACGCTGTTCTTCTTGTAACGTTTTTGTATAAATGTTGTTCTAACGTTATAGTGATATTTTTGTATTGTTCGTGTCACTCTCTAAACGTTACAATTCTTCTATCGTAACATTGTTGTTATTTTCGTCATTCCAAGCGACAACAAGTCAATTACGTGTAGGTACGTTTGTGGCGAGGCATAAGTCTACGAGCGTGTCAATATTTGTATCCGCGACACACAGGGCGTCGGCTGACTAACATCCGCTCACGACTCTAGAGAGTTATGTGTGTTTACCGTTTTATATTAAATACGGGCTTTTACTTCCATGTATCGGTATGTTTTTAGATTATTGTTTACTGTAATATCATTTGAATGCTCGTATATGTCGTCTAGATGTCGTAGGTCAAATAAAGCCTTCACAGATTTTGACATTGGCCGTGTGCATTAAACGCAAAACGTTATCAGAAATGTATGATCAAATATTACGATTACATAATTTAATCTTGTGATTATTTTCCATTGTGGATAAGTTATTCTCTTTCCAAAATGTATTATTCCACGCGGTTGTAAATCTTCTGTAACCATGCTAGTGTTAACAATATATTTTTAAAAGATTCACTGCTCCAAGTGTTGAATTGAACCCGTATTTTGTGATACATTTTATTTTCTGCATGTTTATATTCTACCTAATTAGTCCTAATATTGGATATCACTGAAGTAATGAAAGAGATCGTATGCCAAGTAATTTTCGCCTCAGAACCTACTTAATCAATGCATGTTAATGGAAGTTACTGGCATATCCTAGTAACGTCACCATTTCCTCTCTTGCTCTTTTACCCTTCAGACTAGTTCCGAGATTGCTGCCCGGATTGTTGGAGATCAACATCTACAGATTTATTTGTGTTATTCTAAAATAATATCATATTTAATTAAAAATATTAAACTCTTATATCGAGATATGCAAGCTTTGTTTTCTAATTAACTGACTTCATTTTATTATCATAATTCCGTAGTCTGAGTACCTACCTATAATTTGGATTTATAATGAAAAACACTCAGATGTTGACAATTCAATATATCATCCGCATACAACTCATTGTATTCATCAACTCTTTTACAATTCTTATCCAACAGATTTTTGTGAATAGGTCAGCCTATTCTATCTGTGAAATATCCATTCGTTGAGTATCGAACAATATCGGACAATAGTCTTTTTCATAACTTATAAATGAAAATGTTTTCTTAGACCAGTAGGTACCGTACCACGCAAGACGTCATAGTAATTTTCCGTCCCATAACTTGTGTAATGGAACATGAAGCATAGTCGGCTTGTGTCAATATTTGTGTCGGGGCTTCTGGTGCACAGGGCGGCGGCGCTCGGCAAACATCCGCTTGCCTCGTAACACTTCTTAGGTCAAACGTGTTTTGTGCAACGGCCAATTAATTAATAACTAAAGCTCAGTTTTCTCTCTTTATTTTAACTTATATTCCTCCTGGGTCTGTCAATTAGTTTAGTATAAAGTTTAGTCTTTTCATGATACACATTTCTTACCTTAGATAAATAATTAGGAGAATATCTTCATGTATGTTGTGATGATACCTAACTTCTTGTCATTAAATAAATTGCTTATACGACTCGTATAGTTGGTGTTGAAGTATTGATATTGATTTATATCTATAATATTGATATATTTATATACCTAGTAGTAGCTACCTGCTAGTAGGTACCTTTTGTAGTAGAAACATGCACTAGTGTCCATACGATATTCACTCTAAAAATACCTTGACATTATACATTAGATACACCTATTTGGAGTTCTCTAATAAAATATATAACAATTTGTATAAAAATGTCTTGACTTCCAGATTACACTAGATAACTTTAACTTTTAGAACTGTTAGAAAAATACCGTAGGTACAACAGGCCATACATCTCAGCGCTCAAATCCTTTTGGATCAATTCCTAAACCCGCACTGCTTTCCTGAGGTCACGTGATAAGTTAATCTAATACTCGCCCGACCTAGAATAAATAAGCTTCGCTAAATCGTCAGTGTATGTAGAATTCGGGGATAGATTGCCTCCATGTGACCTGAAATCCTAAAAGGGCACGTTAGATTAATAAGTTAATTTCTCAGATCCCTACCGAACTATTCGTAATATGAATGAATTACAACCATTAGTTTCATGATTAATTTTTTTATGAATTATGCTATAGCTTATAAACATATAAGTCAGCGAAAACGGCATAGCTTTATGGCGTTTAGTGATATAGCATTAACGATTTGGGAAATTTAGAACTCAGCAGACAATAACATCTAATCTCAAACTAGGTACAGGCTATACTTTACAAACCATAGTTGAAAATATGCCCAGACCTGTCTATTTTATATCTTGTTTTAGGCGGGAATTGACTCCAGAATCTTCGGCTAAACTAAGCTAAGCTGGCTGTTTAGCCGAAGTTTATGGTTACTTGAGCTATGGACCACCTTGTTAGTCGAGTTAATCAATTTAACCTTGAGCATTGTTCAATAATAACAAATGAAATGTCTATAGTAAGAAAGTATTAATTGACACCTTTAACAAGAACTGGTTTTCGCATAGTTGCCAAATGTAATTTTCTTTACAAGTGAATGTGTAGGTCTGTACTATATGAGACTAATTTCAAGTTTATCCATTTTTATGTAAGCTGCAATCGCTGTAATGTAAGTACAATTGTGAATTTCAGGAGTAAATACGTCTGTTAATAAACATTTTCTTTAAGAGCAAAGTTATTTAAGCACTTATTAAACATGTTATCAAATAAATAACATTATTTATGACAGTTTTCTTTTGAGGAATACAAATACTTGAAATACTAGCTTTCCGTCCGCGACTCACTGCTTGTATCAATTGCGCGTCAAATTATTAATTTCGTATTTCGAGAACTTCATTTCGTTTCATTCGATTGGATGAGTCCATTGCGATCGAAAAGTAAATTAAATGTTATATCAAACAAATTCCGCTACATTTTTAAAATATCTGAATAAGATATTATGCGTAGTAATCTACGTAGTTGCATTACTATATTATCACAAACAACTTTGCCCTTGGCTACAAAGAAAATATTAAAATACAAGATGTTTTATAAGGTTTGATTTACAACCTACTGTAAAGCTGATTCAAATTAGGTAATTTAATTCCTGTGTTTTAAATGTTGTATGTAGATTATCCTGATAACAGT
>DWUN01004786.1:0-10433 GCA_018249975.1 Passova gellias | reverse complement strand
CGCAACGGATTTTGATGCGGTTTGTTTTAATAAATAGATATATACAAGAGAAAGGTTTATATGTATAATAACATACATTATATAGTAGAGAAATATTGTTATAATTCATATGGCAGCACAACGTTTGCCGGGTCAGGTAGTATATTTTATGAACTCAAACACTCACTCGGTCACGTAGGCAGCTGTCAAGAAACTGTTTAATGCTTTAAATTTCCATAATAATATTGGTTTATTTTTCTTAAATACAAACTCAATAATGGC
The DNA here is from genome assembly GCA_018249975.1 of Passova gellias. Taxonomy (NCBI): domain Eukaryota; kingdom Metazoa; phylum Arthropoda; class Insecta; order Lepidoptera; family Hesperiidae; genus Passova; species Passova gellias. The sequence goes on along the minus strand of DWUN01004786.1, from coordinate 10,172 downwards.
CGCTGGATGCTTCATCGATCGTAGCTCAAGAAAATCGGCTGCATATGTCCCAGGACTGGGCGGCGAGATGAATCACACATGCCTATAAAAAAAGGTTTTTTTATAGGCATGTGTAATGCATTAATAGGTATTAACCCCTGCTTTCTATGCTAGAAGTGTAACCATCAATTTACATCAGGAATGGAGATTAATACAACATCGCATCAGTGGTTCTACTTATTTGCAATTGGTAAGGACTCATAGCTTATGGGCTTCCATTTTTACGATCAGATACCTTTTGTAACCAGGTTACTTTTGTAATATTGCTTTCGATTGATTCCAGCGATTGTTTGAAAACCTTTTAAAAAGCATTGATAATATCGAAAATCCGCTTTCTAATCCTAAAAGGCATTATCATCGAAACCACTTCTGTCACCGCGAGCTGTCAAAATTAATTAATCCGCCATCTTGTAGCGCACAAAGACAAGACGTTATCTATGGTCCGTTCAGTTAACGGTCTAACGGGTCAGTATTTTGTTACTGTTAATATCTAACAGAGACAACAAGTAGTGTTTATATTGATGTTTGAAAAGTTGATTATCAAATTCTGATAAATGTTAAATTAATGAGTATTCGTGGAATAATGCACTTTCCCGAGAGCCAACTCGTTCAATACAAATAATTCGTATCAATATTACTTCAGTCGACGTCCATTCCATTCTCCTCTGCTTCAAACATCGCCTCAATCAAAAACATCCGGAATATCTAAATATACGTATATTATAAAAATAAACAAATACATAAGAAATCTACTGATGCAAGCCTTACCTATGGGTATTAAATTTTTATAAAGCCTAATGCGTGGGTAGGTAGGCTTCAAAGGATATGGAACCCCACACTAGAATTCCCCATTTCGTGGGGAACCGACCCTTCAGACTTCCTTGTGGGATATTTTCATTTGTTTAAGTAAATAATTTTAGATATCGATTCATCGCAACCCTTCATTTTTTTTATTAAACATTTTTTAAAACCTGACTGACGTCTTTTAATTGTTTACAAACTTCAAAAGTACGTAGATTACTATCAAACGACGACGACCACGACGATTACTACGTGAATGCAATAGCATGTCTTCGTTCACGAAGTTGAACACTACAAGCACATATTCCAAGCCTGTAACTCAAACCATAAACAAATGCTTTGTAAATCGAATCATAGATAAAATGGGGCCATAAACAAAACTCACATTTCTCCTCAACGCGCAGTCGTTCGAATACTTTGACCAGATAGGTATCGCATACGGCATGTGTGATATGTACAACGATTATCGTGAGCGGTGACAATAGATGCATTATCTTTGAAATGGGTGTGAATGCCATCTAAAGTATGAATGGCATCAGCTTTCATGTATAATAGTTTCAATTCCGTTATCTAAGGATAAGGATGTAAGCTAATAAATACATCCTACAGACAAGCGTGGTTATACTCTATTGGAGGATAACTATAACTACCAGTTCCAACAAGACATATCATTGAAATAATACAATTATGTAAAAATAGCCACTAAGGTCGTTTATAAAAAAGCATTCTTCAACTAGCGATATACTCGTAATCCTACAAAATCAGTACATAAATACTAAGAATAGTTTAAAAGCGTAATATTTTACGAATTTTGTGAAATAACCACTTATAAAATTAATAACAATAACGAGACTTCTAATAATAATAGCATTTATGAGACAAAAAATCTTAAAATCGAAAACATAAAAGCGAGTCTAATTTTCAAACTGACTTTTAACTAACTTTTTTGATTTTTACTTTTTGTTATAAAAAAAAAAAACTAAGAAATCACGAATTTGACGTTTGGAAGGCGCAGTACGCTAGGTTAGGGCGCGCAACGAATGCGAGCGCACTTTTTCCAAGTCAATTAGCCCACGGGGACGTGGACGTGCAGCCACGAGTGCGACACATGTCGACATCTGTTCGACAACTACCGATGGAACGCACGTTTCCGGACGAATTTGAGATTTTTTACGCGGTAAATTAACGCTCGGGGCTCGGGGGCGCTCGAACACGACACGTGCTTGCTTCGTACATTCAAATGAACAGTGACGCCGCTTCATCTCTTCATAGAATTTTGTTAAATTGTAGTGCATTCATATGCTGTGTATAGCTACAATAAATTCGAGTTGCGTACACATTGTAATGACGAGACTTCGACAATTTTACAGATATATTTTTTTGAAACATATTTTTTTATTCGTTTGGAATCGAAACAATGTAAGAACGTATTTAAAATTCAAGGTAAATGTTACATAAAATGTTTTTATTCCTTTTTCATAATAGTTACCGAGTATGATTGATGAGTTAACACATACACAAATGTAAGCTCCATAGTTGGATACTTTATCCAAATGAAATATTCCGTTTAGTGTTGTTAATTCGTAAATTCAGTGTGTAATGTACAGATTTCATTTATAATCCAGGCTTATCCATATTGCTACGAAAACGCTCTGACTTTCTTTAGTGGGATGTGGCCAATTAAATATCAATTTCAATTTCAGTCTAGTTCAACACAAACTAGATAGACAGCACATCACATTGAACACAGATTATTAAAAAATACACTACGATCGCTTATATTTATACGGTCGATTGAGCGGCCGAGTTTTCCATTACCGACAGAAGTAAATTAAGCAATAAACTGATCCAAGTTAATTCAAATCCTCCCTACGCTTATTATTATTCAAAATGCACAAGTTTATCATTCGCGCCACCGCCATCAATAAAGAGTTTACGACTCGCTTTACGACTAAATCAATGGATTCGTCTTGTAGCCGGGACCCCTAAAAGGTTTAGATAAAATTGGATATAACGTTAGTTTTCTAGGTCAACATAATAAATAACAATTTTGTACTCTGTAATTTGTGGTGCCATCTCCTTTATTGGTATTTATAATCTGTGATATAATTTATCGGCTACTAATACACTTGCTTGCTACTTACTAGACAAATATGTTACGAAAGTAAACAGTTTCTTCTTTGGTCTCTCTGAATGTTTCAAATTCAAACTGTGAGAATGAATAACTAAAGTGATCTGGAATTTTGGATTTTTTTCTGTTTGCACACATGTCCCACTGCTGGGCAGGTACCTGTTTCTCCCACAAATGATGAAAAAACCGAAGCGTTCTCCGCCACGTTGCTTATTTATCGAGTCATATTTCACTTTGAAATAAGTAAACTATGACAGTAATATAAAGATCATAATGTAGGAAAGTAGCAAAAAGCTCTATACTGCAAATTACTTAAGTGAAAAAGAATAACTACCTAATTACCGGGTGTGTAAATATATAGTTAGCATTTACTTATAAAAGTTTTAGAATTCTAATGTTAGAAAAACTAAGAAAAAATTTAAGGTTCAGCATATAGATAATCATAATTTCCGGGCGAAAACAATTTTTTTGACAACACACAACGCCAATTAAATTATTCAATTACATGGGAATGAGTTTCCTTAAGATGCCGCTTTAAAAAAAATAAACAAAGCTTAATAAGATATTTATCAGAAAAAAATTTAACATTAGATTTGGCGGTAAATTACAGTGACGCTGAGCCGAATATCTAATTGCCGAAACTTAAATCGCTTTGTTTTTAAAATGTGAATGGCTGGAGCACAATTTTGTTGGTGGAGTAAATAAAGCACGTACATTATGCAATGTATCATTTACGTGGCTGTAATAATTTGATGTTTAATACCAGAATTTAATTTCTCTTCAGACATCGCATTGTTTTGTTACAAGTTACGCCATCTATTGGCTCCTACTGGATTAATGAGAAAAACAAATTCGATATTCAAAATTTAAAAAAAAACTATTTCGGTTTCTATTACTTAAATTCAATAGACGGTTACATTAATTTTAATTCAAATGGGTAGCTACATTTTTCAAAGGCAATATTTTTTCTTGAACTTTTATCACTTACCTACTAGTTATTGTTGTGTTCATTTTATAATTAATGTTTAGGCTACTAAATAAGGATATATTAACAGTGACTCAATAAAGTACATTGTAAAATGAGTACTTATATTAGGTATTTGTTTCGGGTCTTTCCTTGAAGTAGTAGATAACGGATCTCAAATTAATTATTGTTAATTTCTTGTGTGTATATTGTAATTATTTGCTTAAAGTAAACACGAGGTTAGGGATTTTATAAGCCATTTCAGAGTACCCACATAATTATTTAATTTAGGCGATCGTGGCTGTCTGAAATCTAACAATTACGCGGCAAATATAAAAACTAAAAAGCAAATTGGTGTCTATGCTAATAAAGTTAAAGGGAGATAGTAAAACGAAAACAAACAACCGAACACTAATAGACAGTTACATGGCAACATAGTCCCGGGTCAGAGTGTAGCGAGACTGGGGTCAAGTAAGCGTTATTAATCGAGGTCCACTCGACTGGAATCGAACCCGATGCCGCTGTGTTTACTGCACACTGGCACGCCGCGCGCATTTACAATGCAAATGCTCAAACACCATCTACAATCTGCGATTCAATAGCGACGCATTACAAGTAGAACCCGCCACGCTCGCATACGAAACCGAATCGAGACTATCGATTTAACTACACGGGGGCCGTAGAAAGAATTCCTTACAACAATGAGCCGGTGTAACAATAAATACCTTAATGATATCCCGAGATCGGAGAGAAAAGGCGTCCGGCGGGCGGCGGCGGAACCCGTCCCACTCTTTTCAAGAGAAATCCGACACTATAACATGTGAAACACGCAACATCACAATACGAAATGGCACAATCTCACACGAACACCATACGGATGAATCCACAGCACTGGTTTGGTTTTGCTACAAAATATGTTTTTCGTAATACACTGCGACCGCGGCACACTGTCGACAGACGACCGACGCGCACGGCAGCCGGGCACGAACTGAACTGGTTTTGACGGGAGAGGGCGGGGGGAGGCGGTCGGGTGCGTTTGGTTCGGTTTTATGAAAATATTTCGTGAGTAATGCACGTGTTATGTCGGTGAGTGCGTCGGCCTAGAGCGGCCTCGGGATCTTTGATTGAAGTGCATCGTAGTACGGGAGATAAAGATAATAAAGTCCTACATACGTGCCGTAGTGGTCACACTCCGTTACAGGTCCAGTTGTGGGGTCTTTGTCTCGTTGCCTACGCTTTCTATTCGATAAAAATAAAACTTAAGCTTACCCGGCTTAGTGCTCGTCGCTTTTCTATCTCCAATCAAATTTACAACGAATACGGCCGTCCGATAGGTATTAGGTTTCATATTGTAAGTATCTTGATATGAATACTGATATCAGTGGACGATCCGAAGGAATAAACTGAGCATTACATTCTGTAACTTTTACGAGTATGCAAATTTTACACTGACGGTTTATCGAAGAATCAGAAGGCAGAAAATATTGAAATTACAAAGAGAAGGCTTTATAGAGGGGAAAAAAAGTTTGTAATGCAGACGATTCATTTGTTAAACTGTATAATGGCGCAAGTTTAAAATGGACGATTGCCAAAACAAAAAAAACTCGCAAAAGAATTTGAAAAAAGAATCGGAATAAATTCGTTTTCGTTCGCAAATAAAAACCAATACATTAGTGAAGTCTCAATATTTAGCGTTCATATTTGCGGGTCATTTTGTAGGCAGATAGGTTGCATATAAGCTGGGATTAAGCGGTTCGAAACGTTAATTTAAAAGCGAAATGCCCGCTTAAGAGGCGCTAGGAATTTTACGATATTAATAAACCTCTATTAGCAGACAAGATGGCGCACGGGCAGTAATTCTGAATTATGGGGCAACGTTTGGCCGACATTTTAAATCGATGCGAACCTATCGCTGGTGGATTAATTGTTTTATGCACGCGGCGGTCTGCGGGAGCGGATTCAAATCCGCCAAATGGACTATCCGAGTGCAACGGTCATGCACGCATAACTTATCCGTACAAACCTATTTGTCGCAACAAGCGAACTACATATAAACGATTGTTTTTATATATCTACACATTTATCGCGTAAATCTCTTTCACTATGAGAGGAGACCTGGTCCAGCAATGGACCAAGAAAAGGGTCAAAACAAAAGGTCAGTAGCGGGGTAGACCGAAAGCACCTATTGCCAAATATCTCTGTCCTTGCAAAGCTGACGCGCTTCGTCTACATTCATCAATCCCTTCGTGCATACACGCCGGTTTCGGAGACACTTGAATACTCCGTCAAAAAAAAAGACCACAGAGTAAATATTCTCGATAATGTAAAAAAAATGTCGTCCATATCTTGGTTAATCGCCGACTGTGCAACACGGCCGCGGACTGCACATAACGCGGACAAGACTAATGGATACGAAAATAAAGTACCACTCGCGAGCCTATTGTCACTGCACACGGAAATATTTTATCCGTTCGCTGTTATTTAATTTATATCGGTAGCGATGGGTTATTCAATTAAACTCAATCCCCCACTGAAACGCTTATCGATATATTGAGTTTACCATTCAATATTAGGTTGGTGTTTAATTTAAATACCTTCAACTTTATACATAACCAGTTGCGCCCGAAACTTCGTTCGCGTCATTTGATATAATTCTAAAATAAAAGTAGCCTAAGTTACTCCTTATTACATCGGCTATCTGCGAGTGACAGTCCTGTCAAAATTGATCCAGCCGTTCCAAAGATTAGCCGGAACAAACAAACAGACAAAAATTGTAAGAAATGTTCTTTTGGTATATGTACCGTGTATACATACATATGCATTTAGTAAAAGCGGTGATTTTAATATTACAAACAGGCACTCCAATTTTATTTATTTGTATAGTATAATACGTTTTAACCGCGGGTTACCAAAGGAATTAATAAGATTCTACCCTCACTAAAAGTATACATTAAATACCAATCTAAGCGTTGCACACTAGTGTAGCAACTAGTGTAATACCTGCCTTATGCATTACTAGTCATCTCATAATCTCCCAGAACGCAGTTGTTAATAGACGAATAAACAATACCAAATTATCTCTTATGTGAGAGATGTGAGAAGTCAATAACCCCTGTAAGTTTCTCTTGCTGTGCGCGGATGAGGTACACTTTGTTGTTCTTAAAGAAGTACAAAAATAGCCCAATTTGTGTTATAGATTATTTATTTCCCACTGCTGGGCGTGTAGATCGACAAGTCGAAAAACCTATGCATGTTTTAGAATACGGTATTGAATACGTTCGAAATACGAAATAGCAGTCAATATGGTAGCGATGCTGGCCAAAGTTCGTTGACCTCCCTGCAAGTGTCGTTCTAAATTCAAAAGTTAGCGTCGCAATTTTAATCCTGCGTAATGTGTTACAGATGGTAATACTTAGATATTACAGGTGTGCCCACAGAAGCTACGATTGAAATCAATTTGAAACAACTGTATATCCAATGAGATTTCATTTATTTTATTAGCAAAGTCATTATCCTAGTACTTATCTCGCCAGTTTTATGTAAGCAACTTCACGTAAAAGTATAGACATTTATAATACAGACCCTAACGTTTTAAATATTATGTACATTATGAAAACCGTATTTATCTCCAATAGATACGTCGTATATTTATTGCTAACTTTCATAATCCTCGAATTCCTCAAGATGATTTGTTCCAGAAACTTAATAGAATAATCTTCTGAGCATCCGAAATTTCGCGAACCGCAATTTGCTGACAAAATCCTTGTCATCAAAGCTGGTATTTCTATAAAAACGCATTTTCAGAATTGAGGTGGCCCTTTGAAGTTAATCCCTGGATTTGGGATCGGCTTTCTTCGTGAATATGTAAATATGTCTCTGATGATATCAAATTGTAACAGGTGTCTGTATGTTGCGGATATAAATGTATTAAAAGAGACGTCAGTGAGAATCCTGGTTAGGAGTTGTATAATTGTACATCCAAGCTTAACTATCGGAACTAGTATCACTGCATAGTATAAAAAAGTCGCTTTTCGCTGTCTGTCCTTATGTATGCTTAAATCTTTAAAACTACACAACGGATTTTGATACAGTTTTTTATAAATAGATAGAGTAATTCTAGAGGAAGGTTTATATGTATAACAACATCCATTATATAGTAGAGAAATACTGTTATTTTTGAGGTTTTTAATGTGATGTCGTTAATAAATGCGTTTGTTGCGTCGGGGACGGGACGAAGTCGCGGGCAAAAGCTAGTTGTTCATATGTTTGCTTTAAGCAGCAGAGCTCAAATTATTGATCAGAAGTATAAGACACTAGATGGTTATATAAAGAACTTTGCGATATGACGATATTTTATTCACGGGACCCGCGACTCCGCCGTATACCAAGAAACGTGTAGCATTGCAAGTTCAGAATTTTCTTTATCGTAGACAACTGTCACTTGTGACATAACGTAACTCTGTATTGTCTATGTGATAGTCCGCTTATTGTATATTAATTTGCTTTAAAGAAATCTTTTAAGTATATACAAAGTGTTAGTTTAGTAAGTAGGTAGTAGGTTTATATAAGTATATTAGATGCACATTGGGTATTATTACAGTTGCCCACGATGTACGAAAATCCACTGAGGATGGCTTATCAACATACCTTGTTATTGTATTAGATAAGGGCAAAACAATCAAGGAAATACACAAGCTATTTTATGGTACAGTAATATAAATATACATATAAAGCATTTGTATTACTCTCAAGTGGCGGTATACGTCCTAAATACATATTGTACAGCTATACCCCTGTATTATTATTGCATGCATTTTACTAATTCACATATACCTTCTTGTATGCCTTACATTTTAGTTTTGTTTTTAATAGGCAATGGTGAGTAGGCTTTTTTTAGGCTTCGCTACGCTTGTCATCAGTCGACGTACGCGTACGCGGTCGAACGCTAGGCTATATAGTAAAAAACCAGCCTGGAACACCGTAGCAGTCGTAAATGCCTTGTCGGCTTTGAATTCGATATATTTTTACGCCTCTTATGAAGAAACCTCGTGTTATAGCTTCTTATATGTGCGTGAAAGTTCAAGTGGGAGACGATTAGTTAGTTAGTCTTAATATATGTATGTGCAACGCTGGGTACCAGAGTCAAGGTTTTGTGTTTACTTTAAATATCTTGCATGTGTATAAACTTTAGTGTAATAAATTAGTAATAATAACTTGTCCATTGTTAATTGTGGTTTGTTGGTAAATTAGTTCGTAAATATTGTTCTAATTCTTAAATTTGTACGCCGTAAAAGGCAAACTATGGCTCGAACTTAATATATAATCCTGTAACATCTTTATATGTACCCATATTTGTGAAAATAAACGTCTTTGTCTTTGTCTTTTATTATCGCAGAGAGTAAGAGATGAGCTGTTGACAAGTGTCTTCGTATGCCTCCTTAAATCAATCAAAACCCAATATTGCCATTAGTGTAAAATTAAACTATTGTTACTATTTATTACAACAATCTCAAATTAATACGATTTCGATTATGCCTTAAGTACAATATTGAAAAGACTGGCACAGCATTACGTAGAGACGATTGTATGTAAGCCTGCCTTTATCTATACAAACTGTTTTAAACACTTTCGGTTTGCATTTATGAAAATAATCTCAAATTAATATAATGTCAACGATCTCTATTACAGTGACCTGTTATAGTGATATTTGTCGTATATGCTTCGTATTAAATAGTTAGAGGCTCTATGCGACAAGAACTTAACGAGCTTTTAATTACAGACTGCGTGTAACACAATCATGACATACGTCAAAAGTCGATAATAGTGGCTGTCACACGTTGGACTATTTGACGAACTCGGTCGAATTCAATTTAAGTTTGAATCCTTACTAAGTTTCTAGGATGATATGAATTTGTACTTTTGTAGGTTGCAGGTTGCTTTATGAATGGAATATTGACAAAATTAAACCGGTAAGTACCAGAGGGATAGTTAAATTTTATTATGGACTACTTTTTGCTCGCGGCTTCATCTGCGTGGAATAATGCCTTTTGCAATAGTAGTATCCTAGGAAATTAAAATGCCGCCCAAAGTAACTATTCCACGCGGATGAAATCGCGGACAAAAGCTAAATTTTTTTTTATAATTATCCAAAGCGTTTTAGTAAAAGTATTTTAAGTGTAAAAAGTTTCATGATGATCGGTTAAGTAGTTTTCGCGTGAAAGCGTAACAAACCAAACT
>DWUN01004785.1:0-10436 GCA_018249975.1 Passova gellias | reverse complement strand
TATTTATTGGAGAATAGAGCATTTTCTACTGAAACAGTATTTGTATTTGGTATCCTATTTCATATTTACGAAAAAATATTGCTTTACTTGGCTTAAATTACTTTATTCTACTTTGTGTAATCTTAAATAACCCATCAATACAGTATCAAAATATTGATCGTTCATAGACTTCCAGTTAAATAAATTAAAATAAGTTATTTAGCATTATACATACCTGGACATATTTATTAACTAAACTTACTTCTACTGTTTATGTTTTTGTTAATATTATATTATTATTAATTCTAACGTGTAATGAACTAAAGAGTGGCAAGGTGAGATAAAAAAAACAAATATAATACACGTTAAATATACACACTTTAATTTTTAAAAAAAACTATCAAAACTCTTCTGACAGATTAATTATGTTCAGTTTCAGCGACGCAGGTGACATGTTGACCTGTAACCTCGTTATCAGCGGCGCGAAGCTCTCATCCGGCCCAATTTAACTAATGATGTATATTATACGCTTACAATAACGGATAACATAATACAAGAATAAAGCAAGACCTATGATATAAAAAAGTAACGAAGTTCTCTGTAACGTTCATATCACAGGATTAGAAACGAATCTGAGTTCCAAAATTAATAGTAGGTACTCATACTATGTATGTGAGGTCTACGGACTTTAACCAGCAAATAGAAGTTGAAGAGATACAATAAGCACACTTAAAACTATATACAGGAACAGATAATGTTTATCAATTTTAATTCAAAGTTTTTTAACGGAATCAAAATATTATAATTACTTTTTAAGTTAATTTTATTTACATGATGCACTAAATGGAATATACGTGAAAACAGAATTTTATTTATATTTACGTTATATTTAAATTGATGTAAAACGTAAACTTAATTTTTGCACTTACGGTCGGTAAAGGATTTAAATAAAATTGAAATATAAAAGAAAGGAACAGTCGGTAAAAGTGTGTGTGTATTATAAATGGGAACTACTATTTGAGCTTTTTCATACTGTTATGTATTTAAAATTCTCAGACTATCAAGAAAAGTAACAATTGAACAGAGCCACCTTACGAGCCATCAGACGGCCATTGCAGAATATGTCCTAGGTCAAATAATACAGAAGCCCAATTTGAGATCATTCTGATATATGCGTCCACTACATCTAAGTATTGATTTTTAAATGCCTTGTGTCCTAATATGTTTATGGTCTACCTACCGTAATATTTGGAAAAACATTTTGTAACTGGACACAAACAAACAAACATTTACAACGGTATAATAAAGCGTTTTAGAAAGTGGATACAGTAAATTTCGATACCTATCCATGTAGACACTACAAAAAGTTATGGATACTTAAGACGACATTTAGTTCAGGGGTTAATTACTTGGGACAAATTAGACAACGATCGTTTCCAGAAAAACTGGAGTGAACTAGTGCTATGAATTGCGGTCAAATAGTCCCTGGCCGGGCGCCAGGAGCACCGCGGCTCAATTGTTATATAAAAAAAGCTAATAAGATACATCAGGTCATTGCGCAAACAAGCTATCCAGTGTAGTGGGAGGCATTGAACTAAGTTTTGTAGAGTAATATTCAGGGCGTCGCTACCAATGATTGGTAATGTAATTCATTACAGTATTGGAATCAATTTCGTAACTGCATTACAAACTCTCAATGGAAGTCAATAAGAAAATGAATACAGAAACATTTAAATATAATGTGTTACAAATGGAATTTTGTAATTGTAAGATTTTGATTACATTTGTAACATTACATTACATTCCTTACTTTTTAAGATACTTAAGTGATATCAATTATTCTAAATTGCAACGTTATTACCGTCTTTATATACTGTTATCACATACAATTGATTGTTGTGTTTAAATATAGGCAATGAGAAGAATATGAGTATTTATAACAGTATTTCCATGCAGATAGAAGAAAGTACGGAAAATAAAATTCATACGAAAGCGAGCTTACGCATGATTGACGTAGGCACTTCTCCATGAGAATATAATTTGTGAAAAAGGCAGTGCCATTATAACGGTTCGGAGCTTTCAGCGATACCTTTAATTTTTGTTTATTTTTAAATCATATAACAAGTACACGCGGATAAATAATTGCAAATACACCGCACTCACTGTTTTTAAGCGATTCACATTTGTTAAATGAGATATAATATACGCCTTCGTAATTAATTTACTCTCGGCTTTTTCCTTTTTTTTTAAATAGAATATAAATTAGCACAAAACATAATTGTTTTCATAACATACTCGTAATATACGAGTACAATACACTTGTATTTTTCATTACGGTACCTGACTAACAAGAGTGTTCAAAGTTCTATATGTTAATCCAAATTACAACTGAAGACCGTCTCTTTCTCTGATCTAATTTAGTATCAATCATAAATTAGTAATAGAGATAAAAGGAACGTAAAACAAGAGCCCGGGGATAATATTCCATTAGCGTTGTTATGGCTACTGATCTCAAATAACAGCAGCAACGAAATGTTATACCTACTGTTATAATTCATTGTGTTATAAATAGACCTTATAGCAGTTACAACGAAATTACGCGAAGATTACCCGCTCTCACTTTTTTCCGTGTAAATTATTGGGACCGAATGAAAACAATGCGCTTCGAAACATATCAATGCTTGTCTCTCATTTATAAACTCATCGTGTACCTACTTGACAGATGACTCAAAGAGATTTTAAGCAGAGAATGACTTGTATATAATACTATTTTTAATTGAAACAGTGCGACAAATGCGAGAAGATAGATAGTTTGCTAAAATCAAAGGCAGGCTTCCAGATTCATTAGCCATTATATGTGTTGAATTGTACTTCCCATGTGTGGCACATGGGAAGTACGGAATAAAAGTACAAGATCTTATTTCTTCACGTAAGTTCAAATTTGTCCTAGTTTAAAAGTTTAAAACTGTAGTTTCCTAGTTACGTAAAGTTCGACAAACCAATACATTGTGTGATTCCAATATAAATTCTGTTTAGGTTTCAATTTCAATAGGAACAAATTGATAAGTACTGTTGTTTCTTTCTTATAGTAAAGATAATATTCTACGTACTGTAAAATATGTGATATATGAAAATAGTGATAACAGCTTAATACACATATCTTGGGATTTCTTTATACGCAGCCATCTAATATTAACCTAGACTGTACCTGTGCTATGATGACCAGTCAACTTATGAACTACATAATGTATGTATGCCTATTTCTAAATACATACGCATATAGATATATTTACAACCAGTCACGCAACAAAGACACGTGCTCATCACACATGTATTTATTCTGTGCGGGAATCGAACTCACTGCGTCCGGCTCGGCAGTAAGATTCACTAACCACTGAACAAAGAAGTCGTTTAAGCGTTTTGTAACTTTAGCAACTTAGCTAGAGTTAAACTTGGTAGCTCTAGGTTAAGCCTCAGGCTATCAAGTTATGGCAAACCGAAAATGAATAAATATGGAAATTACAAGAAATAATTATTTAGTACTTGCAAATAAATGTTTTGAGCAACTCCTTGCTTAATACTTTTTAACTTGGAAACAAAATTAAAGAAAAAATATTTAATATAGTGCCTTAGCTCTCGTCACGTTTCCCGCTAGAAGTGGCTCGGCCGCCATCTTGGAACGTGACGCCTAAGTCCTGACTAGAGGGTTGATGCTTCTCTATTTAAATTTGCCCTCTTTTATTCGCCATATAACAAACAGAGGATCTAATTTATTCGAGAGTTTATTGTTTTTTCAATGCAATTAATGGTGACATTTCGTTTTTATTTCACAGCCCCCGTAATTATAAAATATGTCTTAAATAACGGCCAGCATTTTTTTGACATCAAAAGAACTTTAATGACCATAACAAACTTATATTTGAGTGGAATATTAATTCATATATATACCTACAAATTGCTAAATTAAAAATCATTATGCTACAATAATGAACTTAAATAAGTATCCAAATAGTTGATTAAGTAGTAGTAACTCGTAGCTGAGTTCAACAATCCTGAATTCGATCAAATTATGATTCAAAATACCAGAACAATCTGTGGCATTGTCAAATAACAGACTCACACAATACAGGGTATCATGTAAGCATTCATATCACGTAAATATCGCCATAAAGGTAAACCGTCCTCACCTCGTGTAAATGTTGAATTAAATGATTGAGCTGGATTTACTGATTGCTACGAGTCAAATGCTATTCATGCGACTTTTTCTCTATTAAATTGTTGTATTTCTATCTTCAAATTTTTACGAACACGTTCTATTAGTGAAACAAATTATTTCGCTGTCGATGTCATCTTCCGTGTCACTTTGGTCTGCATCCGCTCAATTATCATATCATAACTCATTTTATGAATTATTCTAAGACTTAGCCCGCGGTGATAATAGTTACTAGATCTGGAGTCCCTTTATTTCCACTATTATTATTATTTATTGAAACTTTGTTGAGTTATATCATAGTAATATATCTCAAAACTTTAATTTGATGTATTTTCTCAGTTCTCAGTTCTATACGCGAGGATTCAAGTATCCCCCAATAATCAACTGATAGTAGTAAACATCTTTGCGGTTTATAATTAAAACTCCTGTTTATAAAACATATTGTTTATACATTATGTCAAAATGAATAAGCAAAATGGTTATTTCATTGTTAAAGATGGATAAACTTTGGATAACAGGAAGTCAAAAGTCTTTAATTTGTTAAACAATAAAGTTTACCTGACAAGGTTGTGTTCTGTAAGTATATTTTCAAAGTTTGCTCAAAGCTTCCAAAACTGGTAAGTATACATCTATTGTTGTACGAATTTGTAATAAAATTATTCTTATGTTCTCTTAAACCGTCAAACGTTAATGAATACGTGCAGTTACAAAATGAACATGTTAGACTTATTTAAACCGTATAGCTTGTAACTCAAATATCCCGTTGGCGAAGTTATACTTAAATATCTTACCAGTACTAAAATTCACTTCAATTCAAAATGAAATAACAAGAGATGGAACTCGATCGAACACTCTATCAGAAGTGGAATGATTGTCACATGCGAGGGCACGGAGAAATCCTCGATTACAGGAAATTGCAGTTTCAGCCCGGGAATTTCAGAGGCAGGTACATTTCGTCTGCCGAAAATTACCGCTGCGACTGTGTCGACAAACTGTGACTATTGTTCCAGTGCACGAAAAGCGGACGAAACTGATGAAGTCATATTTAAAAAGTTGAAAATACAACATCTATACATTTATTATCATACTATTGTAAATCAACTGCTGTCACTCAATCTGATAACTGGTTACCACCACTGGAGCAGGTCCTGAAGCTACATGCTACTCGCTACGTGATGTATTATATGATGGACAAACACCTTTCATTAAAAAAATGATGTAACTCAACGTTTACTTAATAGAGTTAAAGAATAAGGTTTTATTTTATAAATTAGTTTAAAATTGCTGAAACGAACATTCTCAAAAAACATTTGTTTCCCCATTACCTTTTATATAAATAGTCTTGATAATCATTTCTATATATATTTAACATGGTAAAAGGCTAATATCATGTGCAAATTTATTACACATGGCTTTTGACATAAGAAATATAATTAGACGAAGCTCTCCATTAACATTGGCATTATAAGAAAAGACTTATAAGAGAAGAATATAAGAAAAGACCTAAATAGGGAAATAATAAGAGTTGAAAAAAAATGAGCCTTAGTAAGAAGATCCAATATTTGGTTCATCAAACTTGGCTGAAGAGGGTTTAAGGATAATTGGTGCGCGTTTAGTATAAGGTTTACGCCTGGTCAAGACATTGACTTACGATATCGCAATGAGCCAGCACTTTTGAGTAGTTAGCAGAATACATTTTCCCGTCTGGACGAGATCTACGAATTGGGCCAATTGTCTGTTAGTTGTCATGAGTAACAATTCTTCCAGCTTTCTGTAATTGTATATTTAGTTAGAGACGGTCTTCGCTAATAGCTTCGCACTTGCATTACACTGGCAGGCACACGCGTTTGACACATAAATCACAATCTCCGTCTCAGCAAAGACTCACGCGTTCACTCCCCGACCGGGCTTATGGCTATAGTTATGATAAATTGAAATATCTTCCTTGTATCTGAATGTTCCCGTTCGTGATTTGGTAAATTTGTCCATGGCAACCACTGTTCATGAAATTCCCTAGAGTCTGAAGAATTGAGGCCAATTCCGAGAAAGCAAAGCATTGCAGTTCATCGTAACCCTCAAAGTGTATAGTTTCCAAACCTCGACAAGCGTTGAAATGTTCATGCCTCTGTAGACCAGAGTTCCATGAACAAAGCCTTTTAAATATCTGATATTCACTCTCCACAATAGCTAGGTAAAATAGATCTAAACATATCACGATTCCGAAATGCCGCCTTAAAAAATTGCTTTATTAAAATCACTGAATATACGAGTTTCCACAGTTCGTACTTCCCGACGATGCCAGCCCATAGTAAATGAGAGAAGTCGCAAAAATATTTATTACACTGGCTATCCTTGAAGAGGTTTCTTAATAGATACGTATCCTAAAGAGGTAGCTTGCTAAGCACGCCGAAGATCTGAAACTCCTCCTTGATCCGTTACTTATTATGTATAATGGGCTTCCCCTCTAAATTTAGCTTAAGTTTAAATACACACCTCAGTACCCTAAAGCCAGTCACACAACCTACAGTACATTTTTCTTATTGGTGCAGTGAATTGCGTCCAAGCTGCGTTATTCATATTGCTCCTCTAAATAATAAAAACCAATTCCCGCTCTTAAATCTGTAACAATTCCGTAAACTCACCATTTTCGCCCGCTTGACGTATCAATCAGTAACGCTAACAGTATAAGTCAATCAAAAGCGAAGAAAAATTGAAGAATTATTATCAAAAATATATCATGCTCGTACTTTGGTAAAAGCGCGTGTAATTAATTGCAAATCCCCACTAATGAGAGCACCACCAGTTGTGTGATTTACTTACCTAACTACTGGTGGCTAATGGATGTCACCAAATTTCCCGTATTTCAGAGGGTCCAAAGAGAAATCGCTCAATCTCTAAGACAACTTTTAAACTCCAGCATTTCCGACAGATGCGATGATTTAACCCTATTTCCATCAATGCAGGGTGGAAACTCATTATAGAGTGGGATACTAAGAGTGATTTATTTTTATATTCCACATATCTCCTTTTTACATCATCAGATAAAGTTGCGTAAAAATAAAGTAGTTTGTCTGAACAAATAGGCTCGTAAAACACCGATTATATTGCAAGACTTTGATACTAAATAATGTTCATATATATTAACACACCGCTTACGTAAGTACCTAATTGTGTTAGTTTTGTTTTACAAACAAATGCTTGTTTGTTGTGAATACGTTGAAGGATTTTGTTCTTTGTTTGTTGAACGGCTTACAAATCGTCAATCACACGTATGAAAATAAAAGAACTAGAGAGACCCTTAAATCACAGCGAAACAAAACATTTGCAAAACATATTAATTATATTCTCAGCTGAACGCAAAGCAAATGATGTGTTTATTCGTACAAATAAGAGGTGAAACGGAACGAAAAATCAGAGGGGAGCACTTAGCCAGAATCCACACGCGGCCTTTTTACGAGGCCGTATTTTTTCGGATACCAGCCGGTACAGCGCCTGTTTATCTTCCATATTTCACGTTCTTCGTTTCAATTTTCCACATATTTTTATGCATATGGGTAATAAATTTTGAAATTTATCATACCGTGCTTATTTAACCTTCCTCGGCTTCGGCTAACACGACTGAGATTAGGACTGATAAAATAAGCGTTCATGAGTGCCTATAGCTATACAGCTTTGAGTCGTCATAACGTCGGGTAATAAAACATCGTCTCCGAACCTTTCTAGGATTGGTGACTAGAAATAACTTTATTAAGCGTAGCCATGTTTGAAGATATTATAATATTATTAAAATTTATCAAAGCCTTGCACCATGATTTAAAACTTGCTATAATATGGATTATCTCAAAAATTGAAACATTTACGGCGTAGAGTATTATGCTTAAAATTTTCTTTTCAAAGGGCTCTTTATATTATTCAGACGATTTAACATTCAATGAATCTATGTATATATTTAAACAAATGAAGCAAATTTAGAAAAATCGTAGAATAAAGTGTAGAATCATTTCCGTACACATAAGAAGCTTAATCTAGACAAAAAGAAAACCTGTTGAAACCTTGACCATGAGACCTGACAACATCCTTAAAAATTTCTTACTTAATCATTAAGTAATGCATGCAATAAACATAAACACGATCAATTTATCAATTTTTTGTTTAAAATACAAGTTGTGATATATTTTACAATCAAAAATTATGTTAAAATAAATAAAAACACCCCCAAAAAAATACATGTGAAAGTTATACAAAATATTTACATTTTTATCCTATTCTAAACTAACTATAGTAGACGTACACGAGTAACTAAGTTACATGTGCTGTGACATGGTGTAGCGTGAAACATTGTTTGTACATGATTCAAAGTTACTCGCTAATGATGCCATATCCATTTACAAGTGTCAGTAACGTTTATATAAACATTACTCATGAATATTCGTTTATTTACCAATAAATAGGGAGTTGAGATTTATACGAACATCAAATTAATTACGATAAAATAAATAATTGACGTCACGCTCGCGTCTTAGACTTAAAAACCTATAATAATATTGCCGTCGTTTACGTACACCAAACAAACTCCGTTTTGCAGTGACCATAACATTAACGACAGCCACAGCAACGTTTACGGTCGTAATAAAGACATCAACGCCTCCACACGCGTCTTGTTACACCGTAGCCGCGACAAAAACACTACCCGACTGAGCTTCTACAGTATTATCCAATTAACTTCAGAACATAACTTATACGCTGGTAATACGATGAAAAGAACTCACCTCGCTCGAGTCGAAAAGCACAAAACACGCACACACGCACGAAAAGTATCCGTCAACCACCAAATACATTCATATACATTGCACAAAACGTAGTAGCGTGTAGTGGCGAGCACATGTACTAGTAGAGGCGTGTCGCCGGCACGCGGCCGCGATCAGCTGTTCTTGGTGCGATAATCAATCGCGGATACGAGAGTCGGGGGCCGTTTCGGTAACGGATAGTGGGTGATCGGGTCGGGGGCCATTCACACGACGAGCGGAGTGGTTGTGGCGCGTCGGCGGCGGCATGACGAACTCCGCACGGGCCCCGCCGCACACGCCGCCACACTAATCAGTAATCGTTGCCGGGAAGGGAGGCTGCGTCGCTCTCGACGCCCCCGTCCCCCGCCTTCGTACCCCTCGCGTAGTCTATACAGCCTCCACCGCAGACAAGACAGTAGGTACTGTTGATTTTTTTTACTTTCCTCCCCGTGAAATGGTCAGGCGTTTTAATTATCATGAATGTTTAATTATTCCTTTCGTTCAAAATATTATCGTAACAAAAGTTATATAAATATTTTTATACAGTTGTTATATTAAAATTAATATCATATAAATAGTACAACGCTCTTAAAATGTTGTACTATTACACTAAATGATATACCAGATAAAGCCCATAAAAATAATGCTGAAATAACTGAAATAAGAAAATGCTTAAGACAAAAAAAATGGTTTAAAAAGAACCTGCCAATTTTACTTCTTTTAGATTTTAATATTTAAAATTTTGTGACAACATGAACAGTTTGGCATTTCTGTTGTTTAACGTGTGACCGCTTACTCTGTGACCGGTACTACGAAACGCCGAATTTTCAGGGGTGACACACTCCTATTAAATATTCATTCGTGGATTGTAAATTAGCAAATCCTTCAGATAACCGTACCTCAATAGGCAATAACTCCAGACGGGATGGCGGTTTGTAGCGAACTTACCGCCGCCGGAAAGGCTTACGACGCCTTCAAGGATCACTTGAAATTGAATAATGAAGACCTTACCGCATCTATGCTCTACGAAATATGCAGATATGGTTTATAATATATAATATATAGACTTATCAGTACGCTCTAGCAGACTATGCTCTATCAGGGTAATTTCATATTATACTGAACATTTGTGTACTTAAGCTTCAACTTGATTTATTATATCAATGAGCCCTTAAGAAATAATAATAAGTAATTAATTATGAAAGCGATCATAAATGTGTGCATTTCTTTTATAAAATTTAATCAATTATACAGCTATTTAATAAATTTGTTAATTAAAGACAAATTTCAAATTGAAATAGTACTTGAATATTGTTATTACAAAGACCAGTGATCAAAACATACTTTTATGTTTAATTTGTTAAACGTACATAGTCTAATTTAGCTGACCCGGCAAACGTTGTTCTGCCATATAAATTATAACAGTATTTCTCTACTATATATTATACATATAAACC
>DWUN01004784.1:0-10437 GCA_018249975.1 Passova gellias | reverse complement strand
CTATATAACATCACGCTAAGATAAATAGGAGAGGAGCAGCAATAAAAAATAATTTATATAGCAGAACAACGTTTGCCGGGTCAGCTAGTTGACAATAAAGCAAAGTGATCTACTACCGTGCGAAGCCGGGGCGGGGGGTAGTATGTTATAAAAGTTGTTGTGATTATCAAGTTTACAGTGTAGATGTAAGGTAACCTCCGGCCCAATTGCGGGCGGCCGGTCCCGGTCAGGCGGCCGCATGCGGTCTGCGCGCCAGGGATCATGTTCTGATCCCGCGCGCTGCATCTGGTCACTCGATCGTTTCCAATTGGGAAATTCTCACAACGCACCAACGGACTGTCCAGCTGGCGGTACTCGAATATTTGTAACTATATGGTAAATTTATTTACAATTTCTTTGAATGTATTTGTGTTTGCAAATTTGTCTTTCTTCACGTCAAACGTTATTTACCTAAAATAATTTATCATGACGCTATTAAAAAAAACAATTTTCTAACCAATTGAATAGTTAAAGTAAATATTTATTGAAGGTATATAAATATTGATAATCTCCCCGAGATTTTTACAATGATATTAAATATACCACTACCAATCAAAAAGCTCAGTCCACACGACGGCAGGACCAAGTGAAATCGTTCTCCGATCAGGATTAAACAAATCCTTTAAACTGACATACAAGGCCACAAGTCTTACTGGAAAGACGGTGATCTAGATAGCTCAGGAATGCCCTTAAGGATGTTATGTTAGTATTCATATCGCATCGTAATCGCTTAGGTAAACACCAACAAGGGCATATTGCGCGATTGGATTACTGCTGGTACTCGTGCGTCCTATGACCTAGCCGCCTAGCGCGTGATGCACACGTTATAGCGAGGCTAGCTCTGGACGGCGATTGACTACTAAACGTTATCAAATCACGTCACCATCAATGGCCTGGATCCAGGGCTCCGTCCTCGTCATACAGGCACCTTTCTGCAGTCTAACTATATCACAAACGACGAAATATTTATGTTAAGTAGGTTTTAACGTATTGTTATGGCGCGTGACATTTAATATTGTAATTATTATTATAATACGCACGTGACTCTGTTAAATCGGACGTAACCCAGGATATGAACCTGGCAACCGGAGTGAGATACTGAAGTCCGACTATCACTGCCTGTCGTTAGGGAGCGCGGTGTTAAATGTAATACATTACGACAATTGATGGTTTCATTGCAAAATATTGCAATTACATTTATTGCATATATTGCATTGTAAGTTGTTAATAACGATTAAATGCATATGTAATACTGCATGCTCTTAATAACTGTTCGGTTAATATAGCCTTGTAATTTATAATCATTTATAACTTAAATATGATTGTGATCATGACAGTAATAATATCTAAAGCAAATCACACATATCCGATTCTTAACTATACGGACATTAGCTTTATTTTAATATGTATATATATTTCTACATATATACTTAAACTAGTTTTACCCGCGGCCCCGCCCGCCTGGAAATCAGTGTGACACAAAGTTTTCTTTGTCAAAGTTGCGACATTTGTAAAATTTTTTTTTTCATTGTAAAACAATGAAATACCTGGAAAAACTAAAAGAAAAAATGGGAGAAAAAGTAACCTATGTTCATCCCAAGACCCTCAACTATCTCTAAATGAAATTTCATAGCAATCGGTTCTGCGGTTTGACCGTGATGTCGTCACAGACAAACAGACAGTTACTTTCGTATTTATAATATTAGTATGGAAGTATGGATGGATATAAAGATAATTTACACAGACACAACAAATATTGGTTGCTCATCACTCAAATATTTATTTGTCCTGGATGTGAATCGAACCTACGGCAAATATTTGTACTGTGTCTGGATGTAAAATTTTCTAATTTGTACATACATACATACATACGTATGTATGTAATGTATATAACATCAATGTTATGTATATAACATCACGCCAGGTCCCGAACGGGGTAGGCAGAAAGCACCGAGTGCCAAATATTATTATATATATTATATTTGTATTATTATTATTATTATTATTAATTTTATGTGTATCAGCTATTCCGGTGACCATAGCACAGGACCCGTCTAACATGCTGCAATTTAATACCCTGAAAATTATTACGTATTGCACATAATATATGATACATGGAAGTCAATCGACGCCTATCACCTAGTTACGTTTGTATTAAAGCACTTGTTCTACTTTTTTCTAGTGAGCTCTAACGGTTGTTACTGCAATGTTCACGTAACAGCAATGCTTACACTTCTGGGTAACGCATGAAAATCTACAATTGTTTCGATATTGAAATAGCTATTTCATATTTTTTTTTGATACACTTAGCCTAGCAAACAGGCAGACCGACGTGATGGTAAGTAGTCACCGTTACCTATGGACATGTGCAACGCCCGAAGAGTCGCCAATTCGTTGCTTATATTAAACAGTAGACACATTATTTATTTCGAATCCATTCTAATTTATTCGCCGAATATATTACACGTATTATATTCGTTTCTATGAATTATATTGTATTCATTAATTATTATTAGTTCCTTGTTTGTCTTTAAACAACTGCGTTGCAATTTGTTTTGCTTTTAATTTTTCTTAATACACAGCAGCAAGACAGGCGACTGTAGATTTTTCGTTTTTAGTCAAACCTATCTATTGTATACATATAAATAAAGTTCAAGTGTATGTCTGTGATTTCAAAATAACAGTGTTTTCTCAAGTGCTTCTAGTTATTTACATGAACTAGAACACAAACTTTAAAATTCTTGTCTGCCTCTGTTTGTTCAGGCTAAACACTAGAATGGTTGAAACAATTTTAATGGGATGTTTACCGGAAGACAGAGGAAATTATAGGGCAACCTATCGGTTACCTTTTATCCCGATATTCCCACGGGATCCAAATCTACGCGGGTAAAACTGCGAGGCCCAGCTAGTAATATAATATACACTTAAGTATCCAACGTAAACCTTAAAATAGACACATAAATATGAGAAGACGTATCCGTATATAGAAACTGCATAAATATAGACCGCCCTTGTAACATTCCAGAGCGGGCGGCGTCTAATTGCAGGAGTTGCAACAATTGACAGAGGATGTACACGCGTCCCGTGCAGTTTCGCGTGGCATTTGGAGCTATTCTTAGAACGGAGCCGCTCCACATGATGCATCGCTGTACAAGCGATCGGTGGCGGCAATATCACTCTCGGTAACCTCTCACGCACACCGTACGAGTTGTCATCAAAGTATAATCTATTTCGATCGCGCCGCGGTTGCCTAATCCGCCCGCCTGCCCACTTACCCACATTTCGTATCTGATCAAAGATATAGATGCACTCTTAACTGTGACATAATTCACTTGAACGAGCGCTTGTTCTATTTCACAAATATGGCGGTGATGTTGCAACATGTTTGCGGATTACGTGTTATGTATTTTTTATCGTTCTTGTTATATCTTGACGTCTGATAGCAGACGGGGTAGGCAGAAAGCACCGAGTGCCAAATATATCTTTCCTTGCACACCTGTTGTGCTTCTACATTCATCACTCTCCTAATACATACAATACATGGCATGGAAATTTGGCTCACCCATCGGTCAGTATCTGACCTATTTTGTAGATGTAGGAAAGACCTGTTGAACCGTTATGTATTTAAGTTTTAATTTCAAAGTTTTTCATAGAGCTAAATTGTTTGAACAAGAATGTGATATAATAATTATACAACTTAAAATTCTCGCATAATTCGTAAGATGTTCACGGTCAAAGAATCACGACTTTGACCTGTTTGAGTGTAGACTGGATTGTGAAAATAATTATTTTGCACAACGGACGTATGTAATATACAGTTTACAAGCGATATAATATTGTTATTCAGTCTGTTCAAGAGACTGCACACGAAATCTTTGCTAGCTTCAAAAAATATTATTTATCATTAAAAATAACCCAAATTATTCTTATGTAGGAGATATTACACATGTAGATAAACGTAGTGTACATTACATATAGATAAAGAATCAGATTGGAAATGTTACATTACAGATTACAAATCGTTTGTTTGTCTACATTTGACATACATACAACATATAAAAAAGGGATAACTCAAAGATAATGCTTATTTACCTAGAAAAAAATCCCAAAACAAGTTTTCTGGTCACCGGCGACATAATATAAAGGTAAAAACCACAAAATTTGCGTGATATAATTTGTGGACAAAGGCAGCCATACTAGCCGACGATTCACTAGTGGAAGTCACTAAGAACGGGTTCGCGTGACATTGATGCGTGTTTGCTCACTGATATTTGTAATATCGCTAAAACGTATTAATCGCATTATGTCGGTGAAACCGGTCGTACTTGCTACACATTTTCCGTTTATGAATGAATGCGGAAAACATAATCGATTTCAATAGCTCAATGAGAATGTTAATCCACAGGAAACGGAGAGAAAAGAAACAGAAAAAGTATTTTTTTCGGAGTTCATTCAGGAGACAGTAAGGACAGAGTATTCCTTAAACCTTTCTTATTAAATATCAGCATTTCGGTACATTGCGGATCAGTATGATATTCCTATATGTTGACGGTCCATGTGTATACTAGAGGCAACCCTATCGAGTATCAAGAACCAACGTCTAAAAGCACGGATACTAATTAATACACCTGCGCGCAAGGTAACATATATACACAATTTCAACAGTCAGAGAAAACGAAGCGTGCAAATGAAGAGGAAAATAATTTCATTCCAATACATTCAAACACGAATTCATTTCTACTGATATTAAATGCAAAACTGTGGATTTTAATAGTAATCAAGGCATATTAATTAAATAGTTAGATTGTAAAGTCTGTTAAAATTGATCAAGTAGTTTATAGCTCTCGTATACCGGCGGGTAAAAAATATAATCCCTTGTGCCCGTAGCACCCGGCCATCGCGGTAACACGATCAGTCGGCGCGTGACCACCGAGCGCGACGGACGTAACGTAACCCGAAGAAAGTAGATTTCCTTTCCGGGACACTCGATCATGGGAGACTAGGAGGTCAACGTTTGCATGTAAGGTGTAAGAATTCTTTAATCAATCAATTACCATAACCTTTACACGTATATCAAACTGTCTTGAATTTGTTATTACATTAACATTTTTCTTGGATATCAAAGAAAAATCTGAAACTATCTTTATTTTCATAAGGAATTTATCGCACTAATTACATTGTTTACATTTCTGGATGTCTTAGTAACATTTTTTATATGGATATAATTGATCTTATTAATATTGAGATGGATAATTCTAAAACACTGTGCTACCTAGGTTCCAACGTCTTATAAGGTTACCTCATAAATGTTGCTTATGGAAAAGTAACAGTATGACCTTTAACTGCGCTCACAACGTCGGTGCTTCTAACATAATTCTAAGAATTCGGCCTCTTTTACTCTATGGGATAATCGCCCTCCGAGAAGTCGATTACGGGCCGCGCTTAATCGGTAATGCGCCTAACGCAATAACGTAATAATAGGGCAACTGGCTTGCATAAATGATTGATTTACTGCCCGGTATTACAGTACTCGTTGCGATACTTCATTACTGGACGTCATTGGCTAATGGATCTTTATAAAGCTATAAATCTCCCTAATAATTCAAAATCGCACAACTCTGGAAACGTATATTTTGAATAAACAAACAGACACCTACCGCTGACGCTATTTCCATCGGCGGTTATCTGATGACTCAACTATGACAAAGCTTTTTATTAAGGTGCGATTTCAAATCACACATGCGAATGTAAATCCGCTTAATAAATGACGTAGCCGTTAATATAACGTGTAAAAACGATAACAAAAAATAAAAACATATTTTTACAGTTCATATTACGTGAAGGAATGAATTGATTCTTTCGATTCCCCTAACTGCTGTCAGGGAAACATTCTTATATTGATTTTATGAAAGAAACGGCTTAATAATGATATACAAAACCAACTGTATAAATTGTATAAAAAAATCGTTAGGTTAATATGTTGTATTTGTACAAACTGAAATTCATATTAGTTCATTCAAATTGTGGTCGACGCTCACCTCTCTTCCAGCATCTCGTTGAAAGTCTTGGACTTGGCGCGCGGCTGGCACGGCTCGTTCTCCATCCGACGCACCTCCACGCACCGCTCTATTATGTGTTCCACCCGCTTTCGACGGGACGACTTCCAGTTGTCCAGGTTCTGCAATTGTTGAGATCGGATAAGCCATAATCGTTTACTAAAACTCGGTACACTCGTACCGAAAATTTCAAACATAAGTGGGGAGTTCTCGTGTCGGAGTAAGTTTTCTTACAAAACTAGAAAATTGGAGTATTAAAGATTAAAATTGAGTTCTTGCGCTGCTACGTTCGATGTCTTCGTTGACCCTCTCTTGTGTAAGCGCGTCTGTTCTGCTTACCATATTAAAAAACAATTAAAACATTATTGGATTGTCGTAGAAATAGATGGAATGGTAATTTCAATCTCCGCATTTTCTAGTAGGTCATAAACTGATTCTCAGATCCTATTCAGCAATCAAGTAACATCGTATGATGAAACCGAAAAGAGCTAATAATCTCATCACGCGAAGCATCGAAGGCCTATTAGAAATCCATTTAGCTAAGGACGTTATTATTAAGGCGCTCGAAATTATTATTGAACTCAATCAGCCGTTGATGTTCACACGAAATTGCGAACGTTTACTCGTACCGGGCATAGCGTGAAGCGATAAGATATGACGGCTGCATTAATTAAATTGGTGATGGTGGTGTTGCACTATCTTCTGGTAATTGCTTCATTATCATTGCAATGCAAAAGGAAGCTACTGACAAGCCGATTGCGTTTAAATGGAATCCAATATCTGAATTGACGTTTCCAGTATATCATTCAGGAGAAATGGTTCTAATTATAGGCTAAATAGCCCGCGAGGCACGAACGTTTCTTATAGATATCAAATTGCTGCAGACAATAGAATATATTGCATTGAAATGTAGCACTATGTAGCGCTAAATTAAATATTGCCTTATGATGTTACAAATTTACGAAAGAGTTAATTTGTTGCCTAATCGAAATCCTAATTTCGCTTGAAGATGAGTTAGGACTATAACTTCTCATTTCGAATGTGGTTGGGATGCGATTTCGAAAAACCACATCACAACTATAGTAGCTAGTGAAAAGCCAACATTTAATATACACACATACCTATCTACATAATTCATATTGATTATATTTAATATATTATAAACAAATTTCTAATAAACCCCAGCATGATCGTCAAAGAAATGATCAAAACCATTTTTGTAGGTAATTCTTGTATTGCACAATGTAATAATTGTTCCACTGCTGGCATTTTAACGAGAGTAATTACAGCAATGACCGTCGATAATCGCGTTACTAAAAAAGACAAAACCAACCGTGAAACGTTCTGCCCTACGTGCTTCGGGGAATTTGTCGACATCGCCTTTGAGTTCCTGGTTCAGTCTGAATGACATCTAAGTATTGAGAAGCTATTTGTAAAGATTGACCAGTTATATGACTACGAGTACTTTATTTTATTGTTACAGCTTTAGAATTGTATCTTTATTGTCACTGATTAAAATTGTCAATAAAAGTATTATATATGGTAATTTAAAAGATTTTTCTAATAACAGAGCAATAGGGCAGTAACAATACTAAAGTGTATATGGTGATACGAACAAAGTTAATGTAGTCTATGGTGTAAAAAATCTTCTGAAATAGTAAAGATAAAACCCGTAACAGTTCACATTACGATTTGCAATGAAGCTTTGATCGTCAAAGCATATAAGAACACGCATAATTATTGTGTTTTAATGCTCGCCCTTAATTACAAGGTTTTCACAGAAACTTGGCAACCGGGTTAATTAGCATCGCTTTCCTGCGTTTTCTTTAAACCATCAGCATCAAGATATGAAATCTTGGAAACGTTTGCAGCTCACACGTACCTCGCTTTTCTCTTCATATGAATTCTGTTACATTTTTTCGCAACATCATCGTCGCCATGAAAACTGGTTAGGACATGAATGGCAATGATAATTTTATTTTGAAATTTGACACTTTTATGAATAGCGCACTGGCTCGAGAGTATTTTGTGTTATATCTACATAATTTAGTTAGCCGACTCTGTAATTCACATGACAGTAAGCGTGACCGAGCATTATGAGTCCCGGTTCGTGCTTTATATCTGGTCAGAACGTTCTCTCCAAGACACGCATTTCGAAATTTCTATGGAAAATATAGCTTAAGTTTCATCGGAATTGACATTTCTGGGTTTCGCGAATAAATTTCGCTGCAACACAAACAATCAAAATTTCCCAAAATGCACTCTTGTAATGATCGACTCCGTTTTGAATTTATGGATCCAGTCCATGATTGTATATGGTCACGCGTGGGCAGAATTTATGGCTAATAAATTACCCGTGCGCGCCGTTTGTTCTTCGCAAAAATAACCACTCGGCTATAATTCGAGGGGATATGGTTCGTAGGACGTCATTTCCGGTATCGATATGGTTTATCTTTCGACTTTCAATAAACGAAGTACGCATATCGAGAGCACCACTCATAAAGTTAGCTTATGCTGTTTATATTTCCATTAAAAGTCCAGTAACCTCTCTTACATGTTTATTGATTCCTTTATACCTTATTTCTTCAAATTTATTTTCACAAGTGGATACACTGACATTAACAACTTGAGAATTAATTAAAAAAATAAATCCTCCCTCGGCATTCCCGGCGCTCCTCGCAACGGAAACGCGGCGCTGTGTTCCTGGCGGTATGCGATGCCCTTCCGGTGGCTCGCACGATGTTTGTAAATACTCTTTGAGCGGCGGCGAAAATAGCTCAGCGTCAGGTAATAGCCAATTGAGGTAATCTCGGCTCGCTGAGCAGAAACGTTGTTGAAGATTCTTTTGACATTGGAACAGTGATTCGGTTGGAATGGAATCGTATTCCGGCAGATTGCGCGATGTTTTATTGGTGCTGAAATACCGTTTTAAACGCGGCCGTCTGCTCGCCGCTTGCTTGTCCCCCAATTATAAGCCTCATCTCAGGACATTAAGTCAAGATTGCCTTTTTCCTGATGTTTTAATAGGCTGTTTTTTATGCTCTAATCGAGTTTATCACACTTTATTTTTGTAGAGTCGTGTATTTTATCCTGGATTTCTAGGTATTTTAAGTACTCGGTGATTATAACATAACGACACTACACATCGTACCTACGTCTGAATCTTATCTGGAGTTGTCCTACAGAAAAATTTAGGAAAGCGGCAATATAACTGTTACTCACCGATTGCCAATCCTCTTGGCGTTCGATCCTGGCTGGCTCTGTCCGCTTGGCGAGCTCGGCCCTTCGCAGCTGCTCCCTGGCCCTGCTGCCGAGGTCAGCGGGCCCGACGCGCACGAACTGTAGTGGATTCGCCGCCGGCTTGCCCGGTAGCACGGCTGCCGTGTGCGGTCGAGTTGCCAGAAAGTCCGCGCTGTCTGTTGTCTGAAAGGAAAATATCAGTTAGTCACTCATTGAATAAGATGTTGAAGGAATAAAAAGATAACGTCCTCGTGTACCTTTAATAACGTTAAAAGATCCTTATTCGTAATATATTTCAGCAATAAATAAAGAAAGTACTTTTTAAATGTTTTTTTTAGATTTCGCAATCACAGTAAACATATTTAGCCGTTAAAACTTAAACTGAACAAGGAACAGTTAAAGATGAAAAGAAGTGAACAGCGCACTGAAACTGAGCGTTAAATGATTCCTTCAATTGATCTGTCACAGAAGACCTGAGACGAGTTTCTAAACGCGTCCGCTTGCTGCGACAATCGCTTGCGACTAGGGTTATCGTATATCGGGATTTGGACCGAGATTTCACGATTTTTGGTTCGATTTTGGTTGGATTAGAAGCATTTCAGTTTTTGATTTTTGTATCAAACAGTTACAATCCATCATCATATTTATTATACCATAATATCAGGTCCCAAACGTGATAAACAGAAAGCACCTAGTGCCACAAAAACTTAGGATTTTTCTATGTCAGCGAGGACTTTCCAACGTTGTCTGGTGACCCTAGTTGGGACGATGGTATTGCAAGAGCGCTGGCCTCACAGCAATCTATTGCAGTGATTAAACAACGCTTTCGTGTTATATAAAAAGATGGTACGATACTTTTTTTTTTAACAATTACCAACGTTTGTTTTAATGAACAGACGCCGACGGTAACCGTTGGATTAAATTGGGCAATTATAGAAATAGTCTGAACAGATTTTAAAATTATAAATTTCCCTAGACACGTTTCGTTAACGTTTATATGATATCTTATTTAAGCGACTATAGGAGATAACGTAACATCACGCCTGTAATCCCCGAAGGGGTAGGCAGAGGAGTGTAGTACACCCCCACATTTCACCAGTTA
>DWUN01004783.1:0-10438 GCA_018249975.1 Passova gellias | reverse complement strand
CCAGTATCCGACCTATTTGGTCGAGATATGACAGTCTAGGTCTCCCTCGGCGCCTACATCCATCAACACTCGCATTGAATGTCTGTTTTGTCATTCTTTCATCATTCATTATTTCCGCATGCACGAGCACATTTTGTGCTAAGATGTATAATTATACAAATAAATGTATATCGTTAGTTTATTATTACAATACAATTGCTGCGCATCGTGAGACTGAAGCGGTTATATTTTTCATAGCAATCAGCAGTGATTCAAAATCAATAGACTTTTGTTGTGTTGCGTGCACTCCGCGCGTTTTATCATTTATGTGTCTGATTTCGTGCATTGTTACACAGTAAAGCGTAATACAATGTTCCAGTTCTTTATTTACTATGAAACACTAAACGTTTCTTTTGAATATTGTTCGTTAAAAAATTGCAGAACTTTTTGTTCCATATTCGAATGTGGATGAATCGTTGTATCAATTTTTCCTCGTAACCGAAGGGAGCGGTTCAGTTTTATTGAACGTTACACATATCTATAATTTGACTTCAGGAGCGTGAGCTATATATATATATATATATATGTAATATGTAATATATGGTGTTTTCTTTGATTAAATTTAACCAAAACTCATTATCCGTTGTATCCGTCTTACCCTTATGAGGTTTTAATCACGTCAAAGGGTGACATGGAAACATGACGACTCCCTGGAATTACCCTCGAAAGCTATTTTCAAGGTTTACTTAACTAACGGAACATATATATTATATTGTTATATTCGTACATTGAAATAAGGAAATGGTAGCACACAGATAAATAAAACTTCGTAATATGTTTTAAATGCTTTACTAATGCATATTTTCTTTTCTATAATAAATTAAAATTACGAGTATATCACAGTCATCACTTTAGTAAGTGCATCATACGTAAGTATAGGTTACTCCTGTATAAGAACGATATTGACTAGTACAAAATACAATTTTCTACTTATACAATAATGGTGTCGAGAAACAAATTATTTGATTACAGAAAGACTAAGTGAAATGGTGCTCTATCGAATATTACAATTATTAATGGTGTTTCTAAAACCTGTTAATCTAACTTACTTCAATATTTATGAAAAGAAAGGATTTTTCGTTTTTTTCCCTTTGTTTATAGAATAGTTTCGTGCGCCGGTCTTCATTGGCAGGGCTTAATAACTTGAGCTTAATGTTTCTTTTGATAGTTTTAGTACCTAGAATAAATAACATCACTGTATTGTCGCGTATAAGCTTTCCAATATTACATTGAAGTTAGAAATTCTACAATATTAAAATAAAAAAATCATTTTAGTTAACTGCGTGTAGCGAAGACGAATATTGGATTTAAAGTGCATGCATTAGTGCCTCGTCGAAGGCCAGTTATCAAAACTCAGTTATGGATCCGTAGCCACTTTTGCGTAGTTTAGAAACGTGAAATGTTATTGGCTTTAGTTAATAGCGGTGAAAAGTATTCGAGCGAAATATCGAGCCTGTTATCAGTTTAAGACTTTAGTAACCGTACGAAATATTTCAATATGTAGCAAATTTAAAAAATTATATCCCATATAAAATATAATTTTTGTATATATTTCCGTGAAACCGCCCAATTTCTAGGAAAATCTAAGATTAATAAAATATGACATTGAAAAGAAATGAATGTAACCAACTCGAAAGGGAGAGATGCCGAAGAAAGCTCTGCCGTTCAGGTGCTATAACAATTATAACCTTTTGCAAGGGATCTTGAGCCGTAGGCTGCAAGATATTTTCAGGTTGCTCGTTGGAAACAGTGGGGTATGTATGAACTACATGACTGAGTTGCAATCTGCTTGCTTCATAACTTACATCAGGTACCGCCCTGCAACTAATTACCGACAGCTCGACAGGGGTCAAGTGTCCCTATTTGCAACATGAATAATGTAAATATTTATACTTATCTTAAATTTTAGGTTAAAACGCGTATTCGCGGAATTTGTATACATATTTGGAAAGTTCGAAGCATATTACAAATTTCAAATATTTTCCCGTTGTTGTTTGACATTCTATGAATTAAATAAGATTCCTTAGAAATCATCTAGAATGTTACAGTTTATTCATTCTAATACTAAACGTTCTTAAAATGATTGACTATTATAGAATAATATCCCTTATATTTTAAACATGGTAATTTTTTTATTTCTGACACCTACAAAGTTCTCATATCCAAATATGAAGGGGTTTTATACAAATAATTATTTTATATCAATTATGTCTAAAAATATAAGTAGTCTTTAATATTTATTAGGACACAGAATAATATCGTGGATTTGCTTTAGCTAATTCTGTAGAATAAGAAATACATTTTTTCGTGGAAATAACGAATTAAATGAACGAGTTTAATATTTTATTATTAGGTACAATTATTATTATCGATCTAATCGATATAGGATATATTTTAATAATAATGTTCCTATACTGCGACATTTTACAGAAATGCTACGTTTAATTATATCTACTTTAAATATTTTGTATGCATTATGAAATGAACGTAATATAAATAATGAGTAAACTTTCGATTTTTTAAAAATATTTCAATAGAAGTGTTTATGTACAACATACGTAACGTTATAAATAGTTTTGATAATGAAAGTAGCTAATATTCCGCATACTTGATATAAAATGCCGCAGTAAAAGCTTTAAATTTGTTATACACATATTCATGATATAGTATTATATTAGATATAAATTTTATTGTATAACTAACAGACATTAAAATATTATCGGACATTATTATAATTGACTAGAGCATGGAAGCTACTTAACATATTTGACTAGGCCATTAAGGCAAAAGCGTTTGCAAAATGATTAAACATTAATAAAACAATTGTCTAATTGTAGGGAAGTACGTAAAAACACCACAGCACCTTTTAATACATTTGTCGCAAAGAAACACGATTAGACGCGAACTCTAATGGAGCCAGGCACAACGTTCTTTTAAGGTCGACATTTTATGTGCCCAGACAGCTCAAGACCATAACACTTACATAAATAAATAAACGTACCTAATACAACAATGTTGCAAAAACCGTTTATTGGAATGTTTTCTTACAATAAAATTTACACATAAAAGTACATATTTGTTCGTAAAAAGATTTACGATGTTCATGGTTATTGGAAAGTTTAGAAAAACTAGGTAATAATTCAAATGTATAAAAACGGAATCTTTTGTAAAATGTTTCAAGTATGCTAGCTTTTTAATGTGTCAGTTTTTATACACTTTTTTCTCAGTTCGATACCATCTTATACATAAGAGTACTATATACTTCGTCGGTCGGAAAGCGAGTATTACATTTCGTGTCTTCCGCTAATGATAAACAGTGCCTGAAATTTCTGCGTGTATATCGAGAATCCCGAATGATGTTTACTTTGTGTGGACGTTTCATTTTCATTGATGTTGGGCTCAATATTGAAAAATATTGCACAATTAGGTATATCGATAGGTTACAAACTGTCGCTGGATTGGGATTTTATAAATATGTTATAAATTGTAGAAAACATTCTTAAATAGATAAGGTAACAACATATCACTTAATATCTATTGAGATCTAAATGGATTATTCTGTTAACCTGGTACTAGGAAGACAAAAACATATTGAGTAAGTGAGTGAATACACATATATCTGTATATATATAAAATATTCCAAACTGAACATTTGTTATGACAACAAAGTAAATATTTGTAGTAAATGTATAAATAATAACAGATACATTTTATGATATTACAAATTTTATGTACTTAAATTCAATCTAAACTGAAATTGCTTTACAATTATTTACATTTATTAGATTAGAAAAATATATTTTCAACGTACCAATACTTTGCATTAATTTTGTATGTCAACACGATCCATTTATTTTATCTCGTATTCGATATCCTCATTGTGATGCTGAATGATTTAAAAGCTGGCAGCCTCTGACGCAAAAAGCATTTTATATAATTACTTTCTTATTGAAAGAATTCATCGTCGCTCGCGGTTCCTAATGGTAGGTACACAAATGGCGAGTGAAACACGTGATAAATCTGAATGGTGTGCTTATAAATAAAAATATTGCAATAATCTGTAAATAAAATAATGTTTTTGTGTGTATTATGAGTTATGAAAAGAGTACCTATATATTAAAATAGACATATTTAAGTAACGTGTCCCGTTGTTATTTAAGGTAGTAAATTACAATTTGAAGCACACAAAATCAAACGTGCAAATAAAATGTAATTTATTCTACTTAGACGCAATTGATCCCTCTCCAGGCAATTCATAATGATAAATTTAATTATTCTATACAGTAATATACATAAGTATAGTGTGTATTTTATTTTATATAGTTAAATATACTTATTAACGGTCGTAATTGATGCCATAGTTCATATAATTATTTGCTGTAATGAAACGTTACACGTAGGACTTCGCCGTTGCCGCGAGTGAACATTTTAATGGACCCTTTCTTTTCCACTTGGCATGAGTCATTCGTCACTTACTTCACTACATAAGGTACACGTACGCTTTGACTGTTTGAACACTATTTGGGGCACTTTAGCTTGCGCTGGTGTGTTCGGCGTGTTCCGGGGTGTCCGCGCGCTGTGGGTCCCGCCCGGGCGAGGCGTGTCACCCTCAGAGGTAGTTCGGCCGTGACATGCAACAGAGCACGCCCATTCCTTTATACAGCGAGCCTCTCCTCTTGTTCTTCCAGAGGCCGTTAACGTCGTCGCCTTTCAGCGCAACGTTGGTTTCTGAAATAAAGCTTACGTGTGTATGGTGCCAATTTCTAATACGGTTTTGATTCAATTTCAAAATGTGATTGGATAAAATTGATTGTATTCAGATAAAATTTAATCTAACACATATATTTTCTATTGTCAATTAAAAATACCAACTAAGATTTTACTCAGACGAAAGCTTCAGTATAACTAGAAGATCTCAATTAGCTTTTATTTATGAAGGTCAACCAGATTCTAAAAATAATATCTTATTCCAAGGATAGTAAATAACAGAGTGTCGGCAAAGGCTCTAGAATAAGCGGATAACTCTCCGCATTGCGCACTGTACTTAACGTCAGATTCCGAGTCGCATGGAGTTCATACGTCTCTAATCCCTTTATGTAAATCGACACTTGTCTTGGCTCAAAGGGTGTATAAGGAATAACTGAAGGAGATTTGTTGAAATGACATTTACCTATAATAAATACAGTTAAATCTAGTAACCTAGATGTAGCTTTCTTGCTAATTCAATAAAACAGACGCTGTTATTTTGATTAATAAATTTAAATTCAATTCGAATTGCATTCAATGAAATAATGTTTGAATTTACAAAAGTGCATCGTTAAGTCAGTGTCCGCTTCAATTTGAAATCTTACCACAAGATGATCTTATTTGTACTGTATTGCGAATTTTTTAATAGTAAAATACGTTTAAAAACAATCTCATTTTATGGTAAGTAAGTTGCACTCTAAGATGTAGCACGCTTTCCCGGAAAATGCCTATTCGCTCTGGTGATTTGAATAATCCCAAGTTATGCGTTACGGGAATGATAGGGAAACTTATATACATTATCCTAATGATGTTAATAGGCGGACGGTTGCTAAAGATAACTGTATTACGACGTTTCACTATGCTTAATCTAATTCTCCTCAGTGTCAGTCTTTGTAAATATTGACATACTGTAGTGCCACACACGTAGACAGAGCTGTGAGTTTAATGTCAACGGGGACCTGAGCCGAATGGAGTCTTGCGCTTTATGTTAATACATAGCTGTATGTAAATGGACATTTGTCTTGCCCTGAAAGAAAGGATTCGGATGAGGAAGACAGCGCATTCTTTTTTTACTACCACTAACCTTTTCTCATAGGATATTAAATACAGAAATAAAAAATGTTCTGTTATAGACGAATAAAATGAACACCGATTTTATCGACTTTCCGACATAATACGTGTTAATTTTGGAAGACTTTGCGCTTAATGTCATTCGTAATCGGTGACTCGGTTTAAGGAATGAACGGAATTCATGCGATTCTAATCTCTTTATGTAAATTGACACCTCTCTCTTGTTTCTGACGTACGGCTCAAAGGGGACTATGGAATTATTCAAACCAAGTAAATGGTGGAACAGCAGCAAAGGAATCCATAATTATGTATGTGTATTATGTATGGTATTGTTTCTTTGTTTTATGAGTAGGACAGCATTTGGAAAGGTTGGCGTATAATGACGACGTTAATGTCAGACGATTTTATGAGTTTCATTAAAATTTCTACCTTGTTACGTAATTTTATATAGGTGTTAGTATAAACATAATAGGTTTTCCTGCCTACTCTAGAACTGCAGTTGGAATCAGAATAGTGTTTATATACCTATTCGAAATTCAATATTTTTTTAGTGCTTATTTTACATTCCATTTCATTTTGTTATAATTATTTACTTTTGAAATTAGATACCGTTGTCTTGAGTACTAAGTTACTAATTTCGTTATGTGCATGAAAGCCGAAATACATATTTGAGGTTAATCTAACAATAAATAGACTATTTAAAGAGGGTTTTGCGTTCTATTCTCTATAGTCAATGTGTAACAAAGTAGAGGCTATAAATACGGTGTGCCAAGCGACGGTTAGTAATTTCCGTTGTGTGCGTGCACTGATCTGTTACGGTTCCTGATTAAGAAACTAAATAGGCCCGCAACGAGGCGAGATGTACCGAATAATAGAAGTTATACTATTGAATCGCTACTATGATATTCGGAAGTTTTATTACAATTTTAAGAATATTTGAACTTATGTCATCGATTATCTATATTATACGTGGAGAGAAAACTTTGTATCCTATTTTAAGTATATTTCGTTAACGCAGGGCTGTGAGATTGGGCAAAGTTACAATTTATAAGAAGTAGAAGTGCGGTAAGCTGTTGATATAATATGTTTTATAAATGTATTATATAATCTAATCGTTATTTACATTTGTAGGTACTGTCAAATAAAATTTCCAAGGGATTTTCAAAGAACATATTACTAGTTCTTTCATGTTGCTTAGCGAAGATAAACCTCATTTTTGTTATAAATATATAAATTCAAATTAATTATTTAAATTTAAAAACATAATGAATATAATGAACTAGTGTTAAATTTTGACAGCAACTTGAGCCAAATACCTAAGTGAGTGAGGTTCTCCTGTTGAGGTAGGTACTCTTGTATTTCGCCGACTATTCTCGTTATTTCCTGTGTGTCCTTTGCGATGCTGCACAGCTCCTCCTGATTGAAGTCCGGCGTGATTTGTTTGCAGAGCAGGATTTGACTTATCACGTTACCGAAGTTCGATGGGCCGGCTCGGTTTTCTGTGAAAACGACAATAGATCAAGAGCCTACCTTAAGAATTTTGGTAGACGCAGCGATATAGTTCAGAAAAATAGTAATGATTTCTATAACTATTTCCTTTGCTAAACCATACCTTTTACATACCTCTCAAACCATACCTTTTACATACCTTTTAACCATACCTTTTACATACCTTCTAAACCATACCTACTAAAGTCATACGTTTTAAAGTCATGGAACGAAGTACGTTGTTGCAAGTTTCAGCTGTAGATCATTTAATGTATATTCTCTAAATGTTAGGCTCTTATTTTCAAAACACAAACATTAACCCAAACATTTCATGCAGTTTATGGAAACATTTTCTAATAAATATGGCGTTGAATGGTCAATACAGAAGTACAAAGAAATTACCGTAATAAGAAGTCATATCCATAGGCACGAGTTGTACCAGGCGATGGCATTTGGCGAGCTCACGTAGCAGCAGTTGTGCCATGAAGTACAGAAGCACCAGCTGGGGTTGCTCAGCGCACCCCTCATTTGTAGACCTGAAATATCTTTAATAAGTACTCTCGAAACGGATATCAAGTTTTGGGCTGTGCTGCTGAAAACTCCATGTAAGGTGTGCTGGTTTAAATTGATATTAAGAACACTTTAGATTAACGTTATGGGTGAATAACATGAAGCCATTAATAAACGTTAGCTTATTGAGGATAATATTCACGCGTCGATGAGTATTAATATAAACATTTTCGAGGGCGATCAATTTGAACCCGGTCACGAGCAATATGAAATAAAAATTAAATGTAACATATCTGAAATCTAAGAAAGAAAATTAAAAAGTTTTATCGAAGTTTAATGGTCAGATATTTGATTAAATCCTTTCGAACATGATTTATATTGTTATTGTATTAGTATAGATATTGTATGTCAGACAAAAAACCTTGTATTGGGGAACTATTTTGAAAAGTTGTCACTTAATTTTAAATATGATAATGTTACTAAAAAACATGACATTATCGTCATAGGTTATCTAGTTAATGTCGTTTTCATAGAAATACGTATATGTAATTTGGTGGTAAGAAACTTTAAATTTGTTTAAGCTTTTATTTGTTTAATTAGTTGTGATGTTCACAGTTCATTCACCGGTTCATTAACGTTTTTAGCATTTTGATAAACAACATTTTCACGCATTACTCGATTTTCTAACAGGTTCGATACAATAACAAAATCCATTGTCTAATATGAAACTATATTAAATGTCTATTTATGAATCTGATACAGATTGTGTTGATGTTTAACACAGACACAGAAATACAATACGATCAGAAGAAACAAAGTAGCTGTAGGTATTGAATACAATTGAAATCCTCCATTGAGTTCTCACTTTCTGAATAAACAGACTTACGAAAGATTTGTTAAGTGAGAATCTAGCGGTTTTGACTGTAGCCTCTCACCGTTGGTCGTGGGTTCAATCTGACATAGAGTTTTGATTTTATAAAGTTATATGGGACTTTAAATATCATTTGTTAAAATGGTCAAGGAAAATATAGTGAGATATAGTGCATACGAATACGTTACTTTAACTTAATGTTCTCTATGGCGTATGAGATATGCCAAACCACATTTGGCCAGCGCGGGAGACCAAGGCCTCAACCTTCTCGTTCGGAAAGGAGACTCGTTATTGTAGTATTGGTAGCACGAAACAGTCGTTAATACTCACAAACTGATTTGCTTCAATTACATATATTTAAGTGTACAATCTTTTGTGAATATTAAAAGATATTTTATTATTACACAGTTACATAGTAAAACGCAGGTACTATTAATTTTGGTCTAAAGTTTAAAATGATACAATAACTGAGAAATTTCATTGGTTGTGAAGGCAACGGGGATTATATAGGGTTCAAGGAATGTCACTAGGCATTAAATTTGACCTCTGTTACGTCGATTTGCTGATGCTCAATGTAGACTAAATAAATAAATGAACACAATTAGAAGCTACTATTAGTAATTTATCATTAAGTAATTTAATATGTTATTAAATATCTAATTATAACAATTCAATACAATTTGTTTGAGCTCTAGGAACATTAGGACTGGACACCCTTTGTATTAGGTAAAAGGTTAAATGTTATGTTATGTACCTACATTCTTGATTATCCACGCACCGTTAGGCTGGAAAGCTGTTATTAATTGGTTGAAATAAATTATAGAGTTTTGCTTAAATATCGAGGTGCGAAATTTCAAACAAACTTTATTTTGTTGAATCTTACTTCATAGTATAATGAAATTCGAAATTAGGTTTTAACATTAACTGCCATACATACTTACGTAGATTCGTATTTCTACCAATTATGTTCGGAATTTGCGAAAACTTTACCAGTATTAATTAAGATTAAAGCAGATCGGATTGGATTCGATTTAATATTTTATTACAACTTGAGGTTAATTAAATAAAGATGATTATTTTTGACGTGTAAAAAATAAGAGGCTCTAAGCCTTGGCAGTAATTTGTGTTTTGAGTGAAACAAGGGAAGCTCTAAATCGTCTTTTGAAATGTAAATAATGGGGTTGAGTTAACGTAAAGGCCTAACAACGTAATTTATCTTTGAGTAGTTGTTTTATATGATTAAGGTAGCCTCTTTCGTGTTGCGGTCCGGAATTTAATTCTACGAGTACAATCACGGAATGTTACGTAAATTAACACAGTGATTAACCTCTATTCATCTCTTATTAACACATTGAGTGAAGATTTATCAATTTTAAAAATATTTGAAAATCCTTTTTAAATCCATAGATACTTGTACATAAATGTCTTTTTTCGGTTGCTAGCCTTCAGGAACATTGCTGAGTTTCAATATGAATATTTTAGTATTATTTGTAACAAAATAACGTTCTATTGACAATGGCTGTAAATAATGTAACATGTGCAATTTATTTATAACAAGAATAAAATCGTTCAGTTGCGGTGCGTCGACGCGCTCCGATGGTATCTGTATTCAGTGATCATTTCACATTCTGACATAAAAAAAAGCCGTCAGCGTTTCATAATAAAAAAGTCAATGTTTTAAAAAAGTTTCTCGTTGAAATTAAATGATATGAA
>DWUN01004782.1:0-10439 GCA_018249975.1 Passova gellias | reverse complement strand
CGCTTTCTCTGTCATGTCATGTCTGTCATGTCTCCTTGTTTCCTTAAATCTTTAAAACTATGCAACGGATTTTAATCCGTTTTTTTTAATGAGTAGAGTAATTAAAGAGGAAGGTTTATGTGTATAATATATAGTAGAGAAATACTATTATAATTTATATGGCAGAACAAGGTTTGCCGGGTCAGCTAGTAATAAAATAAGAATATACATAAATCGCAGTGTCATTTGTTATAAGTTTGCACGAACGGCCGTGGCTCGGCGACAACAGCAGTCTGTGGCGGCTCACGGCGGACACACGGCACGGTAATCGAACAATTTGTGTATAAAAGAAATCGGTTTTCCATCATTTCGTCGCCTGCGACCGTTCAATGCCGTTTTGGTTGACTGCTGACGGAGAACCTAAAGGAATTACGTAGCGAAGCGATTTATCGGAGTAAATACAACTTCGACAGGCATTTGTTTGAGGTATAAATGTTTTAATAAATAATATTACCAATGACCGAAATAAAGGGAAAGCATCGCGAGGAACTGTCCACGCTTGGATCTCTTTATACTGTTCTTTGAGATGCGCCAGGTCTGCCAATTCGCTATCGGCCAGCGTGGTGAACCTTCCGTAAATTTGGCACATGTTAGGTGTACTTTAGAGAGTAATGGGAATTACGTAGTCTTCAGAATTGTATATGAAAGTAGTGTCGCGTGCTTAGCTAGTACTTCATAAAATCACACACAGTTTTATTAAATGTCAATACGAATTTTGTTATTCTGCGTAGGTATATATAGGTTCGTAACATTGTCAACGTCGAATACAAATGTCTTGATATTACCAAACTCGGCGAACTCGGTAAATAGCCGGCAGGTTGTCCTCGAAGCCCATTACAATGAGCTATTGTTAAAATTCGTGACTGGAAGATTTAGTGTCAAGTGATAAACCGTTTTGGGAAATATGAAATTTTCTACAATGCCAACATACTCAAATCATAATACAAACCATTTAGTTCTTCGCGCGCTAGAGAGGAACCGGTGACCTAATCACTTGTTGCTTTTGACCGCTGCTATCGATAAGTATTGCGAAAAAAAATTGAAGGTCAGCCCAGGTTTACTTTTATAAATAATCTATTCAATGATGTTGCAACTTATTAGGTGACGCAAGAAAATTAACATAAGTAAGTTTACTTCTGCTCGGAGCTCCCGGCTGCTCTCGGGTGCCCTTGCCGCTCGGTCGGATACGGTAGATGCCATATCCTAAAATCCATATCTTAAGATGTTTAAAAACCGCACGGCACTTCACGGCACGACACTTCAAGACACGGAAACGATCTTCAAACCTTGCAAATTGAGCTATTTAACGGTCCCAAGTGCAAGGGCAAACCGCCACCTGCGACGATGCATTTAGGTGCAGGCGGTTTGAGATAAAGAGAACCAGCTAGATACATAACTGGATAGATAGGTACATAATTGGCTATATGGAGATACAGAGCTACCAATGTTTCATTTTACTATAGTGGCAAGAATAACAACAAAATACCAACTTTGGATTAAGTAAATTAGTGCTCAAGGTGAGGATTATTGTATATAATTAAGGTACTAATTTAATTAATTATAATGATAATTATGCGAAGCATATGACTCGTGCAAGGTTTAACAAGTTAACCAAAACATGTCGTGGAAAACAATATTATACTGAAGTAAGTCTTTTTTCGGAAAGAACAAATCAAAGAAACTCCTGTGACATATGTTAGCTGCGCGGTTCTCGATTCTATTTATCTATGCTAAGCTAATAAAGCTATTTATATATATATAATATATATGTACAAATTTTTTATGTTTGCCTTTTTACGTATCCCCGCTGGGTGCGGATCTCCTGCTGGTCGGCTGCGCAACAGTCCCTAACCCTTAAACCAAGCGGCCGGAATATTCTTTCACGATCACACATTTTTTTGAAAAAGTATGCCACGTGGAGACTGCCGAGGTTTGGGAGCGTTGGCGCAACTGGCGTGTGAACTTTATTGTATGTGTCAATAATTGTTGTGTAAATTAGATATTATAGCGTTCTTAAATAAACCATCGCCTGGTGGAGCTGGCCTCTGTGGCTACCAGAGCGTGCCCTGTAATCTGAAACACTCACTTTTCTGTTTAGTCATTCGACGTTGTCTAATAAATATGGATTAAGGTCTAACTTACGTAATATCGCATTAAATTATTCACTGGTATAAATGAAGATTTTTTCATTAACCGCTTTGGCTCTTTATGCTTTCTTTCTCTCTCTTTCCAACTGCAGATTAAATTAAATCTATATATCACTCTGTCACTAGATCAATCTAGATTTCACTCTGTCCGAGATGTCTCTTCATCCAACTGAAACACTATCGTCTCCCTTTACCTCTGTGTCTTTCCACCTCGATTCGGTCTGCGTCTGGATTTTCCAAATCTGTTGTATA
Source organism: Passova gellias (assembly GCA_018249975.1). Lineage (NCBI taxonomy): Eukaryota > Metazoa > Arthropoda > Insecta > Lepidoptera > Hesperiidae > Passova > Passova gellias. The sequence continues at coordinate 8,001 of DWUN01004782.1, read as the reverse complement.
TTTCGGTTGCGCATCGCACATTAAACTACCTCTAGCAAGTCTGTTAGATCCTAGTGGCAGCTGTTACACTCCTGACACCCGATTTCCAACTACCCTAACATTTGCAAATAGCTACATATTATTATGTGCTTTAGTAACTCTAAAATGTGATAGTGACCTATTGCAATGTCACATATTTATTTTGCTATTTACTAAATCCAATAACAACTTATAATGAAGTTATAAGCCGGGAGACGTTATTTGGAAAACGTTCATCTACACAATGGTTCGACATACCATCGTATTGTCGACGGACCTAATCAAGTTATGAATATTGTCTGGGGATTTGAAGATGTGTAGTTGTGGCGTACATTGCGGTGCCGTCGGGTGTCGTCAGGTTTCTCAATGAATAATCAATTATGTAACGTGTTCGTATTGTATTCAAATAGTTCGGTTATTTGATAGGTGATACAAAGCGGCGGCGTATGAGTGCGATGAGTTTGCTGCAAGGTTCGCGACATGCACAATCAACAGGCAAATTTTGTTTTAACTGACAGTAAATATTGGTTGTCTGTTTTATTTCATTAATGAGCTCTAAATCATTATAACTTTGTAATATTTCAATGAAAGGATGTGATGGTAAGATATATTTCAGTAGGGTGCAAAAGGCCTATGCCCGTCTTAATGTTGGCAACACTTCATGACCTGTTAGTGTAAAAGAAAGAAAACTAATTAATTTAGGCTTATAATATTTAGTCGCATAATTATGTTGTTTTTGTACGGTTTATAATTGGTATATTGATATATCTCAAGGCCAATTTTATATTTTAAATTACAACATTGAAAACTCCACAATTCCTCATTTTATATCCTACCTATCGTGACAATATGAATTGATAGAAATTTAGGATATTATTAACTACGTAATTAAGTATGAATTTATTTATCGTATTGAAATTGAAATCACTGTAACTAAATAACGCGATTAATGAAATATTATTCTTTAAATCTGTCAAATAAATTTGTCGCCGGTAGTGAAAAAAATATAATAATGAAATTAAAGTACGGACATTATTATAACACATTATAGAATACAAAACATATTTACCACCGCACGAACGTCGGGGTTCGATTTTCAAATCCGTCAGCCACAGCGCACCGCCCACTACACCGGGAACTTTAATGTGATTATCCTCTGGAGAAGAAAACGATAAAGAAATGGCGCGCTCTTTTCTGGCAGCGGACAGCGAATGACATTAGCGTAGTTCGCACACGGAGCGGTGGAGGAGCGGTGGAGGAGCGCTCCACGCGTGCGCCGCGCGAGCCGCGAGCCGGCCGAGTGGCGCCGCGCGCCCCCGGCTGCGGCGTGCTAGTATACAAATAACAAAACAACGAGGATATGACCGGCCCGTGGGCCCGTGGCACCTGCTGCTGCCGAGCTGGATGTTGGAAATTCCATTGCCGCTTAGGGTCAATATTGGTGCGATCAGTCCTCGCGTGTATTAGTTGCCTGTAGTGTACAAGCTGTGTATGGTCGCGAAGATCTTTGTGGTCCACTGCTGGGCCCGCGTGTTGCGGCAATTGCGTGAGCCGCGAGCGGCCACGCTGTTTTAATGCGGATTTGCAGTTCTACGTAATTTGGGATCAGATGGCCGTCTTTAAAGTTGTCCCAACATTACTATTTCTTATTCTGCGTGTAACGCTCGAGACTGCTACGACTATTGTCAAATTATTATCAGCGACGTGACCACCGAATCTCTTTTACTAAATAGAGTCGCTACAAAAAACGGTCTTTTATTAATGATACTATGATATTAAATAACACGGTCGATACAATGACAATCTCATGGCGCTCAAAAAAAAAAATACCGATAAATGACTGCCGCGTAAGCTTGATGAAAACGTCAAGGTCGCACGACATGGTGAAGGCCCCGTAAGCCGCATTAATACGGAGACTGCACATACCGCCGAGACCATGGCGCTGCGGGAAATGGATAAATAAATAACACCGGGATTTTAAGCATTTTATTAACAAGACAGTATTAACAGCGACTCCCGACGTAACAAAATTGTATTGCTTTTTTCTAAGAAACACACGTAGTTTTTTTATCAATATAGGCGATCGATTATAATCGATTCCTATATGAACATTAATTAACAACAAACTTTAAAAATACACGCAATATTTAAAAGTATCTTAATAATAGTAACCAATGGATTTCAATCACGATTTGAATATTGAATTAGTATTAATATTAATATATTATGCTGAATATATATTAATCGTTACAAGTATATTTCGACAAGATCGGTCTCGGTGTGATTAACGATTTAGTATGAAGACGAAAATGGGGGTAATATTTACTGCTATTTACCGACGTTAACGAATCAATTTACAACAAGTTTATAATTCACCTCCCAATACCTACACATAAATATATGAATACCGCTACGGTTAGTGTTAACTCTAATTATAGACAAGTACGTAAAGCAAATGATAAACTTATTAAGTAAGCGCCCGGACCTGCATACGGCTCGCCGGGGAAGACCCGCCGCCGCACCTAATTTTGCTGTGAAGCAGTTGTTATTACAACAATTTGAGTAGTTGCACTCGTTACTTATATAGTCTGCCCTATTTCCCTCGGGATAGGCAGACAATTAAGGATTTCTGACAAGATTCTTTCGCATCTTTTACTTTTATCATTTACTTTTGAGGTGGTCTTTTTCTCACATTCGTCATAGCAAAGCTATTCTTCGAAGTCGACTTCACGTAAAGGATTTTTTTTTAAATATAGTAATTCTGAACGATCTGTATGTCAGCATGAAGGGTGCGGCAGTACCTCCAACAGCACGGTGCTGAGTGCATTTACACTAACATAATAAAACTACTTAGACTAATGCTACTAACAGTCCCATATTTCCAGTCCTCTTAACGATGAATACTAAACTGATATTCGTATTAAAACCTATCGCTAACTTAAATAATTCATTCTAACAGTCCCATTCCTAAGATTGTATTACATGTTGGCTGTCATTGAACCCCGCCGGTTGCTCGTGCAATACTCTCTTCACGTAGCATGCATACCCTCCTCCCGGGACAAAAATTTGTACGATGAGCACATACAGGCGTTTGTCCTGGATTGTTGTGGTCTTGTCCCCATGTATTGGCAAGCCGTATCTAAAGCGGTCCTCACCGGAGCCAGCTAATGGAGTGTGCCGTGGCCCCCGCCATTGTAAGTTAAAATAAAAGTAAAAGCTGTAAAAGCCGACTGGTGAAGAGATTCTTAACATAAATTACAATATTACACAAACGAAAGTCTAACTGAAAATGAACAGTAACGTTAAATCATAATCTAAAGCGATCGTACCCCAGCTACAACTACGTCCTTATGTTACCTTATCAACTAAATCAGTCTGAGTGAAGAATATCGAATGGTGAGTTGTCGGAGCCGCCAGCGCGGCCGCTGACGGATCTTATCATTTCTTATTGTAACTAATCTTATCCACAAACGCTCACTGACAAACTTAGTAACCGTGTTTTGGTCTTAAAGAGGGGCAGTTTTAAGCTGCTACTGTTTTTGAATGTTTATCAATAACATATAATATTATTATTTTATAAGTAATGTATACAAATCTAGTTGTACTAATGTTTAATGCGGGTCATACTTCGATTTGGTCCTTCGAGCCGAAATACAATTTTGACTTGGAATTATTTTGAAATAATTTTAATTGTAATGTTTTGAATCGGACGTTTCTGTAGACGACTTCTTTGTTAGTCTTTCGAGATAAAACGACCCCAGATACCTACAAACCTATGCCATCAAGCGCGTTTTGTATTTCTTATGTCGTAATATTGATATAAGTAAGGGCTTAGGCTTCCATGGGGTCAGTGCGCGTCGAGTCCAGGCACTCGTAGCCGTACTTGATAATGTAGTGGAACTCGGGGTCCGACACCAGCTCCGCCAGCTCGGGCGCCGTCAGCACGTCCTCCGCCGGCGGCAGCAGCAGCTCCAGGTCTCCTCCTAAGCGAGGGATGTCACAAGCGAAATGAATCATGGTGTGTATATTTTTTGAACACTAGAATATATCAAAAATCAACAAGCATGCGTGACAAGTGAACTGTGGAAAGTGAGGCGGTACCCATGAGCACGACGAGGTCAGCGAGGCGGAAGAACATGAGGTCGTGCGGAGAAGACACGCGCGCGCCTGCGCCCGCCCGCGCGCTCGCGCACCACACCTGCCGACGGGATAGATATATTAGCTTTTGTTTCCCGTTTGTTAGTCGTTCCTCTCACATCAGTAGTTGCCTTCACATCATATACATATCGGACATGGAGAACCAGCACTCACTGGGTTTGGTAAAATACTGGCGGTACCTGGCCCCCTAAAAATGTAACAAGAGAGTTCCTACGGAACCCTGGTACTCCCTACTGCAGGGAATCCTTCTACGGAACGATCGTAAACTTACGCGCAGGCGCAAGTCGTCTCGGCGCTCCATGTCCTGGATGTAGTCTGTTAGATCCAGGGCCTTCTTGAAATCGAACTCGGTGAGCGATTTCGACTCGGATTCTATGTACATCTGTAACAAAGATAATACTTACAAGTCTCACTAAGTCCGCGGAAACGTAACGCACAACCATGGTATACGCTACCCTAAAAACATCTATATTTAAATCATCACGAACAGGTGTTATGCGAACGTCGATAATATGATGATGCGATGTCGGATATAATAGTCACGAGATAGGGAGCCGTGTTGATAGTGCGGCTACTGACGTGGATAAGCTCCTCCGGGTCCAAGACCCTGGTGTCGCCGTCCAGCAGCCCGTGACGCGTTTTGACCTCCCGCGGGAGCGCCGCGTGCTGCTCGCCCAGCGCCAGCCGCGACTCGATCTTTCGCCACGTCTCCGACGATTCCACCTCAGTCTCGTCCGAAGCCAAGAGGCACAGCTTCGACAGAGACGCCATAGTCTGAAACAAATATCTTGATACATTTGGAAAAGCGAAGTAACGGTGTGAAGCAATGAACTATTAGTATGTTTGATGCGAGTACTGTTCGCGATATAGTGTGCGTGCGAGGTGGTGTCCGATAGAATTACCGCACCGTCATCCTGCCGACGGAGTCGCTCTCCTCGCTGGCGAGCTGCAGGAGCAGCGCAGCGCAGGGCGCGGGCGCCGCGGGCAGCTGCAGCAGCGCCAACAGAGGCGCGCGGTCGGGCGCGGCGCGCAACCAGCCGGCCAGGCGCGCCGCCAGCCCGCCGCCGGCCCAGCGCAGCAGGCGCGCGCAGCCCGCGCCGCCGCGGGACGCCAGCCAGGCGAACGCCTGCTCCGCCATGCCCTGACACACGCGCACAGACGTTTTAATGGTTCCTGCCCTTCAATACGTTCATGAACTCATTTTTAGGCGAACGTCAAAATTGTACGTCGCTTTGTAAGGAGTATTATCTATTACCAAACACAAATAAATAAAGTTACCAAACTGCAAACTGCTATAGTCATTTTTAAACGGTTCAATTGGAATCACATCCAGTGTCACAACTTATTATTGGTAGCTTAAAATAGTTCACAAGTTGTATAAGGCAGGAAAAACGATGAAAACTTCATTAATTCCACTAACAAATACATGTACGGACCTCATTGGCATACTTCTCCACGTAGGCGTGGAGCCGGTCCATGTCGTCCTTCTTGACGCACATCTCGATGAGCAGCTCGAAGTCTTTAAACTTCTCGGCCAGCACGGCCGCTCGTTCCGTTTGGCCCTCGTCGACTGAGGAACATTTATATTTTAAATATTGAAGTCATATTACGCGTCTTGGAAATTTTAAATGCATGGTTCCTTTTATAACTAGACACCGTAATATTACTTCTCATGACATGAAACTGTAGTCAATATTGTTTGGGACCGAGAACTACGTAGGCTAGTTTTTATCCCGAATAATACACAAATAATGCACATATCTAAAATGTTACGCACCTATTTTTTAAAAAGTAACTTTCAATACTTGTAATTTATTTGATTTTATAATAAACACGTACTGTACGGCTGTATGATGTCCCTTCTCATTTTCTCATACACGTGTGCGGTCTGCGGCGCGTGTCGCAGGGGCTCCGCTTCGGTCAGTATCAAGTCGGCCAAGGTGGCCGCCGCCTCCAGGATTTGGGCTCGGAGGCTTATGTCGGGGCAGTTGTGGGAGCATTGTCTGTGTAAATTAATAGCGGTGGTTATTTCGTGTCTGGAATTTTAAGACTTCCTTGTGAGTCAAAAGTACAAAGCATTTAATGTAACTTAAATTTGAGGTCGAACACCATAATGGACGGTTTTGATTTAGAATTCAAGTTCAATGAAAACATGCTTAGCACAGCGAGGTATTTCAGCTACATCTGTAGCTACATATATATTCTTGTTGTCAACGATTCGTTTTGTTCTTGGCAGATTATAATGTGTCAGTGTTCGTTGTGATTGAACACGACTTGAAGCAGCAGTGCCAGTAATAAGTGAAGTGTGGAGTGTGCGGCGTGTGTGGGTACGCACGTGAGCGCGCGGCGGTGCAGCTCGGCCAGCGGCTGCAGCAGCGGCGCGGCGCGCGGCCGCGCCTCGGGCGCGCGCGCCGCCCACTGCGCCCACTGCGCGCGCACCTTGTGCGCCTCCGCCACCACGCCCTGCGGGGACACCCGCCGCTCGTATTTATTATCACCACTGATGCGTATCACCACGTATTTATTATCACCACATCACCACTGATGCTTTCTCAACATTTTTTATAAGTACAGAATATTCTGCATACGAAGCTTTTTGAAAATCTACTACAGCAGCACGGGGAGTGGAGTTATTATTGAGTGCTACTGTATCAAAAGTAAATCAACGAACGATGTTATTAAGGAAGTAACGCGAGTGCACACTCACGTTGAGCAGCGTGAGCGCCTGCAGCGCGTGGTGTGCGGCGAGGCGCGGCGCGGGCGCGGGCACGCGCGCTACTGCCCGCAGCACGCGCGCCACGCGCGACACGCGCCGGTAGCACACGTCGGCGGGTGCCAGGCGGCCCCCCGCCAGCGCCGCGCGCACCGCCTCCTCCTCCTCGCCCTCGCCCTCCTCCGCGCCCAGCGCCACCTGCCCCCATGCTCATTGTACTCATTGTACCGACATCACACAAACGAATCTGGTTATCAGATAATCTGATAGCGGTTGATGAATGACTATACGTCATCACATAGGGGTAAGAAGAATCTTCTATTATTGTTAGACAACAGTTGTCAAGTTTCATCAACAGTTTTACAATTATTTTAAACATTAAATTGTAATAAGGCCTACGTCACGTTTTAGAGTATTAACAATTTGCAAAATGCCAATAACAATATACGCAACCAAATAATCATAAACGAAAATGATATTATCCTACGAGATACATAACTTGCATGAACTATACATTGAATGGGGTTGTCAATAAAATGGTAATACAATGTAACAAATGTGGCACGTTTAAAATAACCTGATGCATAGCAGCGTCCACGAGCTGCGGGGCCGACTGGTGCGCTCGCTGCAGCGCTCGGGCCGCCGCCAACTTCTCCGCGAGCTCTCCGAGAGCACTCTGGGTGCTGATGCATCCGCCCCCGCTCTCTGAAACACGGAACCAAAGGGTCGGATGGCGTCGAGCGGTGAGCGCAGGAGGGCGGCGGGGAGGGGCTCGCACCTGCGGAGAGCAGCGCGAGGCGGCGCCACAGGCCGTGTGCGCGCAGGAAGTCGAGGAAGAGCGAAAAGGCGCGCTGCTTGTCGCGCAACTGCGCCGCCGCCTGCAGCGCCGCCGAGCTGCCCAGCGCCACGCCGCCGCTCACCTGCCACCTGCCGAGAGTGCCGTGTCAATTGAAAACATGATAATATAAGTGTTTATATTCCCAGTGAAATAATTTACATTACAGTGAGTGAGTGAGTGAGTGAGTGAGTGAGTGAGTGAGTGAGTGAGTGAGTGAGTGAATGTGAGTGTGTAAGTGAGTGCGTGTGAGTGCGTGTGAGTGAGTGAGTGAGTG
>DWUN01004781.1:0-10439 GCA_018249975.1 Passova gellias | reverse complement strand
TCTAAGACTTCTAATGCAATAAAACAAAATTGGCTAAAATGTAGTACCGACTATGTTAATTGCTGCAGTCGATATATTCAAAATCCTATAAAAATAAATTATAATGACAAAGACCTTAATAGTAAGATGTAGACATACTTAGATGTGTAACTGCGCGACTTTAACTCACTGCAATGTACAGTAGATTTAGATGGCGCTACGATTGCTACCGCCGGTGCTACGACACGTAGCCTGTGGATGTACTTGAATCAGAAAATATTATAGATATATATCTATCGTTTTTTGAAATACTGTAACGCAGTCAAATGACTGCTAGTATATTTTCTTTATGTAATGTTTGCATGCCCACTGTGTTAGACACCTAAAAAATAGGGTTGTTTTACATATAGTGATAGAGTAGAGCAGTATGCACTCAGACAAAATGACCGGTTGTGTGTCGTTTAGGGTGTAATTGCGACACGCAGCTGACGCCAGCACGTTTGTTGGTCGGTGTTTGAGTGTAACTACGAACATTTACCATCACAATATTTTACGAACGTTATAACTAAAATTCTCAAATAAATTATAACACATGGTTATAAAACAGCAATTTTACTGATTTAGAATAAAAGCCAAAATCATAATATTATAATCGATATTCTTCTATACTTTATAATCAATAAATCATATTGCAATGTAATAATTTGCAAATAATTTCTATTCAAAGAAAGAATTATACATATAAGAAGCCTATTTCAGATATGGTTAGAAAAACAAGTACCCAATCATTTTTGCGACAGGTAAGGTGGTTAACAAACAAATGAACATAATTGGATTTTATTGTAAATATATAACCAGGTAACTACAACAGCGTACTATGCAGGTTTGGAATGAAAAAAATGTTAACGAATACAAACGTCCTTTCTTAATTTTATTACAAAAGGCATAATTTGAAATGCAAAGTACACGAAACACTCTGAAATTGGTCAAATTCTTATTCAATGGGCGACCTAATCGATATGTGTATATAGCTTAGCCGAGAACTTGGCATCACGCCGAACATGCACTAAACGCAGTTACCTCAATTTAATCAACCTGTGCCGCTTTCAAGGAATTCCTGCGGTAAGCTCTGATTATAAATTATTCGAATATCGCACCTGCTACTAGTGCTATAGCTCTATATAACTTTTATACAAGAGTTACCGAAAGTCAGTTATAAAATGTAATTAAATGAAATTAATATAGAACTGATAAAAGATCTTCACTACCAATCTTTTGTATCTAATCTAAACATTATGGTTGAAATGTCTGTAATAACTATTACTTAAAATTTTAGTATTGAAAAAAGGAAAAGAAACAAGGTTTTATAGCTCTACACTGACTCACGTACAAGTATATAATAAAATCTCCGGCACCGCATGAAGGAATCGTGCATGTTCCCCAGACAGCGGCGTGGGGAGTTTTATCCGTCTAATCGCTGTGATCATTCTACGAAATTCCGGTTTACATGTTAAAATCACAAGTTGAGTGACTATTACATTGTATGGTGACTTGCGTTTTATCGAGTGTTAGCGAGATTAATGGCGGTTCGTCGCTCGCGGCAATTACACGCGCAATGTGGCGGTATCATGGTTTTGTTGTGCTCACTATCGAACCTATGTTTAACAGAATGACGCGTGAAACGGAACGATGCGATTCGTTTTATGACGTACGTAAAATCACGTCCATATACTTATATTCTCTAAAGATTGCACTGATAGGAAAACGGGCATGAGAATTTTTTATGTGCATAAAATTCAAGTCCAGAATTGTTTAAATTAAAAAGCTTAGCATGTTGAGAATCAACAGCCGTGCATCGGTCATTACCACTGAGTATCAGTGGTCACTATCAGTTAAACAGCAAAACTAATACAGTTTGTACATAATGTATTCAATATGAACCTATTTTAATATAACTTTATAGAAAATAGCATTACTGCTTCCATGAAAAAATGAAATACTTATCTAAAGAAAGTGAAGAACGTGAATTTAAACTAAATATTATTACGTAGTAGACGAAATTCAAAATGTATTTTTCCTTACAAACATATTCATTAGAGATGCAAATTTATATCATTTTCATCTAGTAGCCATGTCCTCATACATATGAAATACTCATTCATAAAATATTCAAACTGGTTTCATGCTTCTTAATTATCTATGTTTGTACTGCGACAGAAAGTTTCACATGTTTCTACAAATTCCTTTTAAGTTTGCATACCTCAAATTATGAAATGTTGCGTGTAATAAATGTATTTATTTGTCAACAGTGTTTTATGTGCATGTGCCGTTTGTAAATAAAACATGAAATATTAATATATGAGTCCAACGTTTTATGTAAAAAAAGGGTGATTAAAACATAAAAACTTGACATCCGGGAAAAATCACCGCGTTGTCTGTTTCTGTCTAAGTAGCACTGTTTGTTTTGTTACGTGTGTGACACACATGATATCAACTCTATTTTACTCGAACATTCCGCTGTGATAGTCAACAGAAAGGATTTCGCTGTACTCTATAAAGATCGCAATACTGTACCACAATCTCAACTAAAACTGTGGATGTGTGAAGTCGACGAGTGATTTACCAATTGGTTAGTTCCATGCTCAAATAATCAAAATATTTTTGTCTGTATTTATTTTTCAATACATCGGCAAAAAAATTAGCGAAAAACATATGAAATGTCTCACCACTCATTTAATCTTGCACAATTACCAGAACGCATGCTACCCTTGCAACTTCTGTATGTACTTGTCACACCAGGCACATATTTAATTTGATATGACTCAAATGTAACTTTACATCGGTAAATTGCATGTCATTTCGAATGCTTCACAATGTGTAGTTACAACCGGTGACACATAGTCTTACAGCTAGGTACGAGTAAGGTGTTCGCAGCGCCACTCACAAGGAGCATTCGAGACAAATTCAATTTGCGTGAACGCCGGCGACGAGCCAGTTTGCACGGCTAACTAGCTGCGACGTGCGCGCCGGCCCTTTCATACTGTATCTACTTAGCGATTGAACACCGTCCTCTTTTATCCCCATTATTTGAACCCCCGGCACTGCTATTAACTATATTACAAATGCGCGATCAAATACGCTCTGGGCTTTGCCCAATTTTTGGGTTACCAGTTCAAATTTAGTTAGGTGTATAAAAATAAACGTAGCTATAGAATGTAATATGGAAATGGAGTAAAACCCCAATATTATTCTATTTCGTTGTATATAATATGTACGACCATTATACTATGGATCACAATATGAAAGCAGACGATCCTCTTTGTTATACTGAAAAGTTTTTGTATTGTTTAATATTTATACCTCATTGAAAAGTAAGGCGGTGCTACTCGTATGCTGCATCATTGGTATTGTAACTAGACACACGCATGTTATTGTTTCGCTTTGTCCTATTTACAAAACCGATAGTACTGAGTTATACGTGCAACTTAATTATCTATACGAGTATTTCTACTGATATCGTCTTAAATTGACAACAAACTACCTATTATACGACACTAATTGAGGATGAACAAAGTTAGGAAGCACGACGGCCGATGCGCTCCGCGTAATATACGCTAACAACCCCAGACAAGACAAATGTGTTTTCTCGTAGCCCTTATAAAAAGTGTGCCACTGATCTATAAATCTGATTAAGAAAGTTAAAAAATATATAGAATAGGAAGTAACTCACTTTAGGCGTCTTCATAGTAAAACTTTTAATTACATTTAATGAGGAGATTACCAACGTACAACGTACAATAGTATGTATCCGTGCAATATTTAAGAACAAACATTATTATATTATGAAAACACGTATATTTTCTTTCTACATTTACATAAAAAATGTATCTCACAAAATTTGATTAATTTTCTAGATCCTCTTATAGTGTCTTAAACTGATAAAAATCTCCTTAATTCAAGAGGAACAAAGTTAGAAAGCACAGCGGGCGATGTGCTACGCGGCGTAATATACGCTAACAGGCCACGACAAGACAAATGTGTTTTCTCTGTGCCGCTATTACACGCAGCGTGCACTTACAGCACGCCGCACTCTGATCTCGATTAATAAATATAGCTTATTCATTTATACCCTTATATATATGATAATAATTTAAACTTGACGTATTAATTCGTTCAAAAGGTAAAATTTGATTTTTAGAACATTTTAATTATACGTGCACCTACGAGTACGTAGATATCGAATTAGTTTCAAAACATAAAGTAACGGTGCAGTAAGATTAATGATAAGCACATTAACTGTCAGATTGTTGTTGTTATCTTATTTTCCGATTAAGAAAACGTCGTAAAGAAGTTGAGTTTCTGATAACAACTTGTTACAACAACGGATCTCTGCGGTAATAATTGAGGTTAGCTGCAGTCCCCGTCACGAAACTTACGCGGTTTACGCATGTGACATGCTCCGTTCCCTTGTGTGGTACTAAGGACACTGATGAACAATAGAATGGATTGGGGGTAAACCTCTTCAAACAATTGTCAACCGGTTCTTTAATTAAAAATTACGTTAATGAAAATAGCATTATTCGTGCACGTATATTTCGGATCCACCTTAATTAAGTAAATTGCACTCGTGAATTTGTCACAAAGGGAATTTGTCGCAACCCCCACAAATTATTAATTTCAGTCCACATTGATATTTAGTCGACTGGTAGAAAATGCAATAATAATAATACCTTTGTGTTAATACCGACCATTGTGGGGCATAATAGGCGGTCAATAAATCAATCTTATATATTTTTTTGCAAATTTGACTCGATTAAATAAACACATTACACACACAAAACCCATTTTGTATAGTTAAAGGAATAGAAGATAACATTTTTATTAAACATTTGATTATATATTTTTATTCATTATAAAGCAAATGCGTTCAAATCCAAAATTTGTCTGATACTGTGACATAAGGTAGATATCGTTTCCTACAGGCATATATATAGTCAAACGAAAACATATCCCGTCACACTTATAGCCCCACACTGAGGTGCATGTGTGTTTAGAATAACAAAACACATAAATACATAATTATGTATATACATGGTAAACTAGTATGATAACCAATCTCTCTGAAGAAACGCCAAATATGTGACAAAATCTTTAGTTAGTCTATGTTACTGTATATTCTCAAATTTACACGTCAAATCCCCGAATAACCGTGTTCCAGATCGTTCATTTCCGAAAGGTATCGCGGGTGACGGTTATGACAAAATAAGTACGTTCTCGGCGCCAAGGAGTCTCCTCACTTCTGTCCCCTCTAAATCTTATAGCAACACGTTGTCATAATGCAAGCAAGGCACAAACATGTCTACGTGCGCCAAGCTTGTTAAGTGGTTTGGAAGAAAAACATCAGAAAAACTTTTCTTATTGTCGCAGCCCATTTAAGGCATATGTATGTTTCACTGTAGACGTAGACACGATAAGAAAGAAAATAACTTAACAAGATATATTGAGCTTTCAATGAAGGCTCGTAATAATAATTCAAATCGTCGTAATGTTTTTGTGTTTTATTAATATTAAACAATGTTTATATTAGCGTACTGTCCCGAGAATAATAAGCTAATTGTAAAAGAACGCTGAAAAGCGTCCAGTGACGCCCTTCACGAAGTTAACAAAACATCCCTCGTCTCGGCCCGCAGGTTTTGTAGCCGAGACTTCGTAATAATAACCTTTGTAATTCTTCAAGTAAAACTCCACAAGTTTTTTAAGTGTACCCTCAAAGCGAGTTCACCGTCACTCTTCATACATTATGAAACGATCCGTTTTTCTTACCGTTCTTGTACATTTCGACACTTAATTACTTTCTTGGAAATCTAATATTTTGCGAGATTACCTGATGAAACAAAACGAAATAGTCATTTTTAATAAAATACACTTTTACCTACAAGCACAATATATGTATAATGTATATATACCGATCTAATATTTGCCCAGATTGGGTTTTATTAATTTTGTTTTCATACTGCGTCTCAGAGTAGTTTTTAATTAAATAAAGTTTTTCATTAGTGATTTTTAATTAGATCATGTAATCATAACTTTTGCACTACCATGACGACACATGTTACGATTAGAAGTCAATTCTCTTAATGTAATTACATGTCTTCGAATGTATCTTTTAATTTTCGGCATTGATACTATAATAAAATTATTTTAGACTGTTTTTAAAGACTTATACTTAAAAGGCCATACCTTAAGAAAAGAGTATTCAGAATAACAGTTACAGTAAATCGTTCCGAAATGTCGAAATTCATGTATTCAAGAAGCGAAGTTTTCGCGCTACATATAGAGTTTCTCTTTTGGCGGATGTAATTTTGAAAGCGTTTTAGAGAAACGACGATGACGTCGAGACAAGCGAGCCGGAGACGTGTGTCGCTCCGAGAGACTCGGGCGCGACTATGTCTGCGCCCCCGACTCGCTCCGACCACGCACCCCCGAGCCCGACCCTAGCCCCGGTACGTCGGAATATTTTTTGTGGGGACATCATAATAATAGCTCTGTATTACTTCAGGAGAAATTCCAAGAAGTTTATAACTCGAGATGAGTTTCGTGTTCCTTGTCATAAATAATAAAGCGGTCGTCGACTACAACGTTGTGCAGATTTTAAGTGAAGTAAAAATTCAAGAAATAATTTTTCATTTTCGGGTCTCGAGTCAAAAGAAAATTGTTGGAAGTTTCTTAAATTAATGAAGATTTCGTGGAACTTGTGCAGTGACTTCGAGTTTGCTGATACTGCCGGTTATTTACAAGTTCCAAAAAATAATTTAGGAAATTAATTCAATTTTAATGCACGTGGAATTGAAGTAGGTAGGTAGGTATTATGTACCATATGAAAATCTTTTGATATTCATAGTTAATTTAAAGGGTTAAATGAAAGAAAGAAAGAAAAATTTTATTCCATCCAATTACATTTTAACAAAAAAAAATGATACAGTACAAAAAGAAATAAAAGAAAGAAATAGTTCTTTTTTTTATAGGCATCATTAAAAAAAACATGACATATAAATATACAGCATTTTACCATGAAATGAAAGTACAGAAGTGTGACGGCCATGAACAGTTGGAAACATGTTCCGCGTGATCGAGCCGTTTGTTATTTGTCGCATAATGTAGAAGGGTGAGTCGTCGTTATTTGCCGCGGCGCTGTCGCGGCACCACATTCTTTTCATACATACTACATGATAAATTGCATAAAATAAAAAATACATGCTATATTCAATTCAACGACTTTGAATCCAAAATGACGAAGTGCGTATCAATCTAACATCATAAATCTCGCTTAACGTTCAAACTACCACTAACGCGACGTCGAAGTGGAGTTAGGTACTATTCTCTTCTATGCTGTCTACAGATTCTACTTAAGTTAATGGATAAGTTACGAAGGCACGGAGTTTACTTTGTGTTTTCAGGTAGACGGACTCGATCGGGAAGTTTTCTTCGTTAATTTGAACAAGTCAGGAGATTCACAAACCTGTCAGGAGAGTTTAAGGAACAACGCTTTTATAATGTTGATCTATAATGTACTATTAATAATTTCACAAATATGCGGTTAAAACAAAAATGGTATTTGAACTGTAATTTACACATTATGTGAACACTTCTTTGTATTATACAAAAATTGTAAGTAACATGTATCAATGTGCGTAGTATGTTATATTAATAATAACCCACAGTATGTGTAGGACGTGAGTTACTGATGGTTCACGATGCGACGTAATAAATTATAGCAGAATTACAAGTTATTCCCGAAAAAGAAACTGAACAAAACTTCTTCGCCTAAAGAATTATGAAGATTAGCATAACAAAGTAAGCCGAAACTGTGTTCGAGGAATACATCACATTTCGGCGTACCATTGGTACATTTATGTAATTTAAAAGTAAAAGTTTTAGCATTAAAATGTAAATAAATCAGTAAGGCGAGGGCAGAAATTGTGTGAATAAGGACAGATAGCCAGCCAGCCCTCGCAGCCCTCGCACACACGAGCCGTGCGTCGACTGAGTGGAGTCACGGAGCGCCGCGGGCCGGTCACTCGCTTCCGCTACCAATTACGCTAATGGAATTTATTTCATTTCAAACTCCTGCTTCTTCAACTGGAGTCCCCACTGTGCACTCGGAGTGCTCTTATATTGAGACTTGGTCGTTTACTTACACTGACTGTAACCTCAACAACTCAACATACGTAAAAAACATTTTGTTTTCTAATTTTAAAAAAACTAATAGTCTTCGTGTCTTGTTGAAATCAATACCCAATAGTATTTTTCTTCACATAAATTACGGCCAAGCTTAAACTTCATATATATTCTAGGTGATTATCTAGGTAGCATAGCTACATAAATTTTTACATACCTTTAACATACATTAACTGGATTAATGTTACCGGTAGTAACATTCCAGCAGTTGTTACCAATTAATAACAATTACAATACAATCTTAAGACAACCTCACACAAAGCCGTCTGCTCGGAAATAAGGAAAACCCTATGTTATGATAACCTTACAACTGATACATCACATATGTAAATATTAAATACAAGCATTCAATGGCATCATTTTAAGCCCAGAAGTTATTGATGAGTATCACATAAATACTTGTTCTGTGTAGAATGGAGCCCACAACCCCCGATTTAACAAATTCACTATTCAGCGAACTAACGAATCAGTGAATGAATACCAACTAATAGTCTTATTATCAACTGATACTACTAACTCACGTCAACACTCGTGTTTGAGCCGATCGCCAAGTCTCCGGACGGCTGCGTGCGGGCACCTACATATCATTGCTTCCTGCTAGTTTGCTACTCTCTTCACATAAAAATGATTGCCAATAATTTTATAAATTCAGTAAATATAAGTTTCATAAAATTACCTTTACTGATATCGAAATAAAATTCCGTTAAAAAAACCTAAGTGTCTTTGTTTCGAGACTTGCTCACCTCTAAAGAACTTCCCCTCAGCATCTAATATTAGTCAATTAGGTATTCAGAACGCGCGCTCCGCGCCCCGCACCGCGTCTGCGGCCTGGCCGCTTCAGCTTATAATCTGTCCTGTGTGCACCGTATCTAACGATATTGAATTTCTTTCAATACTGTTACCCTTGCAATAACTGTCCAAGTAACTAATTTTTAACAGACAACAAAATATATTGTTAAGATTTTTCTGTTAGATACATTGAGAAAACTATTCATTTGACAAATGATTATTTGATACATATGTATAATTTTGTCCCTTTAACTAGTAATTTAATATTTGGCGATCGGTGCTTTCTGCCTACCGCGTTAGGGACCTGGTGTGGTGTAGTAATAATAAATAATAGTAATTATTATTACTATTACTATAGTAACTAGTAATTTTGTAATTTTATATTTCGTAACATAGTTGATCTATAGGTGTACCTAACTGTATTTTCAGTTTTGTTTTAGATAACCAAATATTTGACTAAGTTTAGCAAATGTAATCGAACATTAAGTCTACATTCATGATCTTTTTTCCTTGAACTGCCTCAAGCCTATATAAATATTAATTCTTATTCTCTATATAATTTCTTTACAGAAACGGCCGCAGCTCAGTTAACAGTTGGACTTTATTAATTAAACTGACTTACTATAAAATAATAACAATGGAGTTAAAATTTAACATATCAGTATACAAATTATTCTTATATTAATAATCCAATATCATTAACGGAACCGCTTCTCACAGGACACGCCGAAAGCTAGAGCGTGCAGCCACAGACGGTAGGAGGCTGAAGTGAGGAGGGCGCGCGGTGCGCACCCTGAATACCTAATTGACTAATATTAGTTGCGAGAGAACTCCTTAGAGGTGAGTACAAAACTTTCGACAAAGAACACGTACGACTCCTCCAAAGCCACTTTTTAAGTGTTACTGAGGAATGGATTATGACAGTCTATTATAATATATGTATTGAAAGAGCAAAAGCAAAAGTAATGAAATGTTAACTCAAATTGGCACTAAATGAATAAATTAAAAACTTAAAAAAAATAATAAAACTGTAAAAGTTATTCCAAAAACTCAAAACAAAGCTTATGATATAATGCTTTCTAATTTCTAAAAATAAATAATAATTATAGAAGCATCACTCTGTAGTTTACTATTTTCAGTAATGTATAAAAGAGAATCTTTTTTAAATGGGGCTAGTTTAAAGCCCGTCCATAAGCTTTTACTTGTGAATTTTCACATTTTTTATTTTAAAAATTTCGAAATTTCATAAAAACTTGAGATTTCGTGGCGCCATGTAACGACGAGTTACATATAACAACGTAAATTTTCGTATTTTTTGAGTTAAAACATCTACATATATAGAAACTAGCTGACCCTGCAAACGTTGTTCTGCCATATAAATTATAACAGTATTTCTCTACTAAATATTATACATATAAACCTTTCTCTTCAAT
>DWUN01004780.1:0-10439 GCA_018249975.1 Passova gellias | reverse complement strand
GAATTCTATATAAGAAATCTCAAATGCATGCTGAGGCGGTGCCGATCGGATGTCGAGTGGATAAGTGAGCGACGACCCTTAATATTTCTGCTGTTATGTCATATAACTGAAAATCGAATAAGGTTGATATTGAAGTTTGACTAATACGTACTCTGTCCGCACTAGAAACGAAAATTGCAAGAAAACTCTGCTCCCTGCGGTAATCATAGTTAGAACTATGCGGTGAATATTTTAAAGCACTATATTGCAAGTTTAACACAAAATTCAATAACACGAACTTGCCAAATAAGTTTATATGCCAAGTATCTGAAAAGCTTCAATCAAAGCGATTTATAAAGCTGAAAACAAAAATAGAATATTGAAGAAAAAACCTAAATATTCCTGTTGTTTATCTTTCAACAGTTTTGTTTACATTTCAACAAAGTTTGATTTTGTAACAAAACTTGTTTCTTTAGGTAGCCCAACACATATAATTTATATATAATTTATTTAAGATCAAAACCGTGTAGGTAATCAACGTTACTTCTGTAAAACAGCGCAAAAATGGATATTATTGGACTGGCAAAGTAAATAAAAGTTGTTACTTCATAAATATACCTAAGGTGGTGTCTCGCTGCTCGGATAGAAAAGGATGCTGCAGTAAACTTCTGGAAACTTCCGCGAACTCCCAAACGTATCGCGTAGAACTAACGGTGTCGCATTTTAGTAATGTCACTTTTCTCACTTACTAAATGACCGTCGCGAGGGAACTTTTGAAATGTTTTTATCTCAATATTATCATAATTTGTATCTTCTTGTTTCGGTATGCTTTCTTGAAACTGGTATTTGCCAGTTATTCTAGAGACTCTTACAAAATAAAGCCCATTAAAAGTAATGCAATGATTTGTTTTATTCTGTTGTTTTTATTAGTGTTATTTATTAGTTGTAATGTAATTATAATTACGTTACAACATTAATATCGGATAAATTAAGGTTAATCTCGGTCGTATAAACTCATTTTTGATGTCCTTTTATTGGCAGCTGATACAGACATAAAATCAAATTGTCATGAACGGTAAAGAATAACTTGGAATTGTTTTACACACGCCGAGCACGTATCTCGTTCGAATCTTATAAGACTTTCCAAAAGAAGAAAGCACTGAGGACTTTTTAGTCCTAATATAAATTCTATCGACAATTTCTCGAATTTCTCTCACATATTGAAACATACAAGTATCAAATATGTATCAACAGTATCTTGAAACGCGTCCATATAGCTACGAATTGGATATGTTTAGAAAGAGTCACAGAAAAACCTGTAGATACTTCCAAGTAGATAGCGTAGTGGCAATAACTCGAACGCTTTCTATTTGCTGATGCATAATCATTTGAATTCAGATCATTAACATGATTAAATATAACGTGTTGTAACGGTGACTGAAAACATTGAGAAACTGTATATAAATAAATAAATAAATAAATGTAGCCCACTACAGAGTTGTCTGTAAACTGTGTAAAGTGCAAGCCAGCACTTAACGGGGAAGACTGCGGCTTTATTCTTCTCGTGACTTACTGCTTTCGTTACATGTCTAACATCCGAATAATAAAAAGATTAATAATAAAAGGTAAAACAATAAATCTTACATTTCATTAAATATTTCAATATACGTTTATATATTTAAGCAATAGTTCATGGTCCTACCATACAATAGAACGTTGCACAATGCACTGCAACTTCATAAATTGCAATTTAATTAAACATTTCCATGTCGTCGAGGTTACTACGGAGATTGCAATGCGGGCGACATACCGCTGACTATGCAAAATAGTTTACAAAGCGCCAAAGCGTATCTAGTAGATTGAATACAATGCTCTTTCGACATGCTCTCGTATACAAAACTTTGCTCGAACGCTTGTTAAGCCCCACAGTTGGGCATGTGTGGGCCGAGGCTGTGATAGACCAGATAACTCCAACACGCTACTCGAATACATATAACCAACCCGTATGTTGAATATTCCGAGTGTTAATACGAATAAAGTAAACACTAGCCCTTTCGTAAATGTCATAAAACTTTTCTACGTATAATTGCGTGCTTTTAAGCTTTGTAAGTACATGTCACATATATCTGTTCAATCTGCAATGCAGTGAATTCCATCTCGGACTGTCTTTTGTTTATAAGTCCGCTTTGACATGGTATATTTTCTTCGTATTAAAGTATATATTCTTGCAATTTTCTAGACGTAAAGTGAGTTCGTATGATCTAACATCATGCAGTACTAACTCATTGGGTTAAAAGCTTTTAGTACTATGAATTTCATCCACCCATTCACATTAAATAAATTGATAGTGACTATATTGATTCAATTAATATACTGACAGACTTTTATATGGCTTTCTATATTAAATGTAGCCGACGCAGTGCAGACGGGACATGGTTATGTAGGGATTTAGGGATTATAGAGGGTTATATAGTTTGACAGGCTGGGTTCCTGGCAGGTTAGGGCCTGAAACTTCACAATAAAAGGAGAACCATATCTCGCAGTAAACGAATTAAAGTTTGAAAAACAATATATACTTCCATATCTATACTAATAATATAAAGCTGAAGAGTTTGTTTGATTGTTTGAACGCGCTAATCTCAGGAAGTATTGGCCCGATTTGAAAAATTATTTCAGTGTTAGATAGCTCATTTATCGAGGAAGGCTTTAGGCTATAAAACATCACGTTAAGTTGAATAGGAGAGGAGCAGCAATAAAAAATAAGTTATATGGCAGAACAACGTTTGCAAGGTAAGCTAGTTTAAGAATACAATAGTACTTTGTTTATTTATCTTTAGCGTGCCTATATCTCAAACTGCACCTCACTTACTATCAGGTGAGTTCGCAGTCAAAGGCAAGCCTATTGTTTAATAATAAATAAAAACAAAATATATTATATAATGCTTTACTACATCGGCAAAAATACATAAGCAAGGTTTACATAAGAAATTTTGTACAGGTTTCGCGTATCTCTCGCCGAGATCTTTTCAGACCTAGTGGAGTGGAGTGACCTAGACCTTTTACCGACTGCGGGCAACTTAAGTGATTATTTTCGAGCTGAAAGATCGAAAGGTAATCATCATCATCAGTCTTTATTACTTCAGCTGGACATTTTTCTTTAACGACCGCCAACACATCTTGACGCCGGCTTGCTTTAATGCTCGTTACTTCCACAAACAGAACAACAACAACATAAATCACGCCAGGTCCCTAACGGGGTAGGCAGAAATCACCGAGTGCCAAATATCTCTGTCCTTGCAAACATGACGCGCTTCGTCTACATTAACCACTCTCTTCATGCATAAACGCCGGTTTCGGAGACTCTTGACTCCTCCGTCAGCTAGTATCTGACCTGTTTGGTCGATCCACAATTTACATACATATTTATGACGTTCTACTAAATATATATGTAGCATGGATGTTATTACAGATTAATAACATGAACTTTAGATTCTAATTAACTATAATAACGAAACAATTGATTAAATCTCAAACAAAATTTCCTGAAACGGTCCTCCGAAAATTTACCTTAACGGGCGCGAAATGGAATTATCTATACTCCGTTCCTTTCTACACCAACGTGTTCTTATATATCCGTCTCGTTCGTTCGTGCAAAAACCTTCATAAGCGAATGGTGTTTTGGTTTCAGTGCGTTTCAGGGGCGTGTTGCTTAGCGGGCGAGCGGCGAATAACATGTGTACAGACGAATACTATAATACTTTTATCTTTACAAATGGCATTTCGGTGAAAAACATTTTAAAATACTCTTTGTATCACAAGTAGATTATGTTGATAATCCTTACTAATAATTTAAATGTGAATGTAAGTTTGTTTGATACCATTTCACGCGAAAACTACTGAACCGATCATAAAACTTTGTACTCATATTCTTGGAAGTATTAGAACGTTATAGGATACGTTGAAATTTTTTTTACGAAAGATTAAAAGCAAGACAAAACAAAGCTAGTGTGTTATAAATTAAAGTATTTTTTTCGTGTAATACATCATATAAGAGAGATCAATTCAATAAATCCATAACTAGCGTATGTTACAACAAAAGTTATGGCTTATATTTTTAAAAAAGAACAATTTCATGGACAGCAGATTCGCCGTGTGTGCCACAAGTACCGGAGTACCGGAACAGCTGAGCGGTCCCGACGCTTGCCATGGCAACCATTGATCGTCCGCCATCTTGTATGCAGCCGTCTGCGAGACCCGTCCATAGACAATAATCAATTACCGCGCCAAGCATTGTGCTAAAATCTACAATTCATGTTACATGCATTGATTGAGCTTTTGATACTGTTGGTACATCATTGCAGTTTAAGTATAATATAAACAGCTTAAATTGCTATTCATTACAGTATAATAATTCAGTTAACAATTCCAATATACCTACCTACAGTACATTCTAATAGAATTGTAAACATTGACACATAATCAATTTTTACCAAGCATCTAATAGTTGGAATGTAATTAAAGGTATTGTTGTGTTTAACGGACCTTACTTACTGGAATACGATTGTAATGCTTAATTAACTCTATCAGGCGTTATTTTGCGGTTATCCCTGTTACCTAATTAAGCTAATATGATATTGCAACGTACCGCAAATTTGACATATTATTATGGTGGCTGATACGTACTGAGTACTGATACGTATTGATATATAAACCGCTAGAACTCATTTTTGGCGGATTGTTGATAAACAACATCAGCTTAATATGGTATTACCACTTTTGTTTCGGCCCTTTTGTTGGTCCACTGCTGGACCAGGTCCTTTCTCATGGTGTAAGGGATTTAGGCTATAGTCAACAACGCTGGCCAAGTGCGGATTGGTAGACATCCTACACCTCAGAAAATACGCACATTATAAATTCTCTAAGGTGTGCAGGTTTCCTCACGATGGTGTCCTTCACCGTTATAGCGAAGGATATTTAAATTATACTTATAAAACGCGCGTAATAAATCAGAAGTGCTCGCCTGGATCGACCCCAGACCCCCCGGAGTGGGAGGCTGAATTTCAAACCACTAGGCCATCACTGCCTCCATATTACCACTTGTTACCATACCATGACGAAAACTTACGACACATTATATCTAACACGAAGACGCCAATAGACAAGGAGCAGGCGGCAATGCGCTTTAATGCAGTTTGTTGAATATAAAGCACGTAAAGTTACTTATCTAGGATCTATGCGGCGGAATCTCGCGTTCTCCAACGAAATGTAATATTAACATGCAGGTCAGGAGTGGTAGGGCTTAGATCTGGTCCGGGCAGTCAACACTGCAACTATATTAATCAGACACTATTATACAAATATATCAGGGACGGTATTTTCATACCTAAATGCTCGCACATAAAGAACAATTTCCTGTAGCTGCCCGCCCGTTAAAATTGCTCCGCAGCTCGGTGCCACCACTTAGTGCAGCCTCGAGAGCAATTTGTTAGTAAAATCGAGTATAACACACTTTGTAGGCGAGTGAGCGCGGAACAGAATATTTCACACCTTCATCTAAGCGCCGTTTAATTGGTACTGTTTAATTTTATATCAACAATTTTAATGTCATAACAGTGGTCGACTGGCCTCGTGGTATAGTGGTTAGAAAAGCTGACTGCAAAACCGCAGGTCGTAGGTTTCATTAATTAGTGATGTAACCTTTCTCTACACTAATATTACAAAGAGGAAACATTTCATTGTTTTTTCGTTTGTATTGAATAGGCTCCGAAACTAATGGGGCGATTTCAAGAATTCTTTTACCATTAGAATCCTACATTATCCCTGATGAACATAGGCTATATTTAATACGAGAAAAAGTAGGATAAATTTTATCCCGAAATTCCCACAGTATCTACAGGTCCGCGGGTAATACCGCGAGGCACAGCTCTTAATCTATATATCTGTACAAATAAATAAAATTGGAGTGTCTGTAATATTAATATAACCGCTTTTTACTAAATGCATATATATGTATACACCGTACATATACCACGATAACATTCTTTACTATTTCTGTCTGTCTGTTCTGGCTAACCTCTGGAATGGGTCGACCAATTTTGATGGGACTTTCATTGGCAGATAGCTGATGTAAATTTATTTATCAGTTATTCCAATCAAAATTTGGGTTGGTGAATGCTTATTTTAAAGCTTTTCGATATCTTGGTATCCTTAACATGTAGCAAAGCTTTGAGACAAACAATTTGCAGCAATGTATCTTGCAGCTAGATATCTTACATGTAATATTTTTTACATATAGATTTGGCATGTCAAATTCTGTGTTGTCCTTAATGTTTTATACATACTGTTGCAGGCACAATGAACTCTGCCAATAAATAATCAATTTCTCCCGTTGGTGGTTCTCTTCTTATACGATATAACAGTTCTTTCAATGTAGATGATTTTTCTTCAACGATTGGGTTGGGTTCTTCTAGTTCCTCAATCAAAGGTTTTGTTATTTCCTCACATTGTTTGAGATCCCTTATTTGAACCCTCTGGGGCTTTATGGTGCCGATACTCTTCCTGTGTTTTAATATGGTTCTCTTATTCATATCTAGTTCGATTTGATATTTATCTTGCAATCCTTCAAATACAACGGACAGAAAAAATGACTGGAACAAATCTCCTTCCTCTAATTTATCAAACATCTTTGGATGGACCGCTACATCATAGACCGTAGCGGGAGCACCTGACTTATCTTGTTCAGTCCTCCCTTCCCCAATGCTCATGGGAACTCGGAAAGTTAACGCTTGGTTTGATCTAAGAATGGCCATAAGTTCATCTTTATCTATATCTGGGGGACTTGGAATGTATTCTGATAGACAAATATTTATAAACACTTTCTTGTTATCAGGCTTTGAGTATGTTTTGATACAGCATCCTAAAAAATACATTTATTCATTAATTAAATTATTCTACTTATTTTTAATACAACATTAACTTATAAAAATAATATATTCATAGTGTTTAAGCAAATGACTTATTTTGTTTGTTACAGATATAGTTACCTCAACAACATGATTATTTTAATGAATTATGAAAATGGTTTAGACCTTTACAAAAAATGCTAATGGTTTTTAATTTTTAATCAACAGTATCGGGCAAATTTTAATAGCAATGATTGATACCTGGTTTGGGATTGACAGTTTTGTATGGGACAGGGTTGACAGAGGCCAATAGTTTATTTAGCTCCTCTTCAACAGGATTTTCCTGGGGAGCAAAACAACAATCTTAGGAACCTGATAGACAGAATATTTATGTATGTATTTGATTTGGAATACTTACTTCAACAACTCTCATATTTTTCTCTATAATCGAGGGGTCTACATCTAATGATATTGAATTTTTTGTCATTGTTCCAAATTACAATAATTCACAACAAAGATCTATACTGCAGTACAATTTTGCAGCTAATCGATTAAATTTTAAAATGTAGTGTTTCGAACCCCTATGTCAAACAATTTTTTTTAAAGCACAATACAATAGGTTTTGATTTGATAACGACATATATGACTTTTTATTAATCTAATTCAGAATTTCACGGCGCCAGATAGCTAACTTTCATACAATTTGTACGTAGTATACGAAATACGCAATACGTGTTAAATGATAATTATTCACAGTGATTTTTGCTGTATTTTCCATACAAAAAATAATGCCTAATATACCATAAGCACACAGATCGCTATGTTGACCGTATAGATAAAATTAATCGTAATAAAAACAAAAAATACTAATTTCATCTTATAAAGTATTATTTGCATAAAAAACTTATTTAATAAAAAAATGCTTTACAATAGAAAAAAGTTAAAGAATTTGTTACTTTTGGAACGCAACTGTCACAGTCATCCCATTATCTGTCAAATGTCGTGTCCGTCATGGGAACTAGGTCGAAAGAATAGTTGATGGAGAGTTGATTTAGACTTTTCTAGTCTTAATTCGGTCTCCGTAACTACAGCTCAATAATCCAGTATTTTCGAAAAAAATGTACTGATTATGATTTTTCTTTTTACAGAACAGATTACGTGTAACCTTGGTGGAATAATAATCTAAGGTATAGTAACGAGATGAATCGTATTGCTTGCCATATTTCGTTAAATTTAGGTTTTTTTGATGCTTATGTTGCGCAAATTTTTTATTATTTAGGTAGTGTAATTAGTATGCTAAAAATGTATTACAAAATTTGTGTTAGAAGTATGGCTGAATATTTGTTATGACAGAATTAAATAGAATCAGTCTGTCAGCTGTATATGAGTGAATGTAATACGTATGCATAGAACTAATCGTACTAACGAAATGTTCCAAGTTAGTGGAACGATTACAAAAAAAAATTAATGTTTCGACTATGATTATGTAAATAG
The DNA here is from genome assembly GCA_018249975.1 of Passova gellias. NCBI lineage: Eukaryota > Metazoa > Arthropoda > Insecta > Lepidoptera > Hesperiidae > Passova > Passova gellias. The sequence goes on along the minus strand of DWUN01004780.1, from coordinate 2,064 downwards.
TACATTGAAATTTGTATGAGGTACTTTACCTATGGTTGGATATAATTTTTTTTAAGAAATACGTTAAAAAAAAATCTTATTGCACTACAATGAGCAGTGTGCTGAAAAAAAATGTGATACAAGCGAAATAATACTTTTAATGATTAACATATTATATTTTACCAGTCTGTCTATTATCAGTGCATATAAACAAATATGATCAATCAGTATTGTGGTTATTGGGTAGAGGTGATATAATTATACTTAGCACTGTATATTTATTAATTAGCATGTAATATTCAGTGCTTTCGAAATGTATTTCTGTAGTTGACATCTAAGAGTTGACATCTAAGAATTAAAAATGTCAATATCTATATGAGCTATAACAACCAAAAGATCACTTCTAAATATTATAATTGAATGTTCTATATTCTAACTCTCTTTTAGTATTACTACAGTAATGTTATATTCATCATATTTTCATCTTTTACTCGAATATCTTTTTATGTTTAATAGAGTTTATTAATATTAAATAGTTGCTACAGAAAGTGTGTACCATGTGATCACTCCAATAGAAGAATGGACCAGAAAGTCATTAATGAAATTTGTTTATTTGTAAGATGAAATCATCCCTTAGCGATATGTCTAAAATTAAGAAGAAAATTCGACTAAGTTTCAATTATCGTCATTAATTTGTTGGCTTTGTTTTTGCAGGTTTTAGTTCAACTTATGGCTGGATAGAAACAAAATGGCCGATAAACATAGTTTGAACTATGAAGTTAGGGAGTTGAAGTTGGGAGCGAGCTTCACCAACAACAAGACGTCACAGTACCATACTATTAAATGTAAGTGTTACCTCATTTTAAGCTTCCCGAAATGTTAGTCAGAAATTATATAACAGAAGCTGAAACTCTTATGTAGGCACCTTATGTGTATTTAGAAAAAAATTCACTAGAGATGGTGGGTGAAAAGCTTTATTGAAATCAGACTAATCTTTTGTAAATAGGAAACTTGCTTAAGTAACTGTAGCTATACCCTGTGATTTACACCCTGCATAAGTATTATATTGTATGTATGTTTACCCTATCATTGTACATTGTATATTTACATCAACATTTATATACATGTCCCAATGAGAGCTAAAGATAAATTATTTGTTTTTTAGATGACTTCAAGCCTGCTTCTGTAGATGTCAATAAAATGGCGACAGTAGACGTGGGCACAAACAATCAAGTAACTGTGACTGTACCACACTTAGGTAACTTTATTGTTATTATTATTGATAGATTTTTTATATATAGGCATTATATCTTTTACTGGTGACTGTTTATAGACATAGATGTCTATGGGCAGCAGTAGTATAAAGAGTCTGTATGTACATTTATTAGATGGTATATATTTTTATTGGCAAAGTAAAAGTGATAAAGAACAATGATCACTTCTTATAACGGCAAAGCATCGCATCATGGAATTGTACAGATACAGACATAAAAATACCCAATAATGTTTGTTCTCAAAGCTTTGTGAATGTGCTGTCCGCAGCAGACTTGGCCGGGCTTTAAATCGTGTGAAACTAGATGTATGTCCAACAAATATATGTCTGAGCGCTATGACATGGAGCACTTCAAGAAAATTGCAAAAAGAGCTCTCCTCCAAAGCCCGCAATGCGCTGGCGACTCCTTGAATGATGAGTTTCTATAAGCGACGGTGCCCATGTACCATCAGGTGGCCGGTCTGCCTGTTTGTTGGGCTGAACTATATAAACAAAAAAGAAACAACAAAAACAGTGAAATAATGAAAGGGTTATGAAACAATTACATTTCCAGATGGCGCAGGAGTTCCGCAGACGGTATTCAAAGGGAATCAGAGGCCCTATACAAAAGAATGTGTGCTGATCATAGATAGAGTGACCGGTGAAATCACTCTGGAGAAACTGTCGAGCAATATCCAAGTAAAAAAGACTAGGTAAATTCGTTATTAACAAGTCCTGATTTAATTATAGTAGAAAACCACCTATTTCTGCCGTGAAGCAATTGTTTCTACAATTTGTGTTTCGGTTTGAAGGGTGTGGTTGCCGGTCCACTC